>CM076675.1:116527492-116829992 GCA_038501925.1 Xenopus petersii
GTCGAATTCGAGGGTTTTTAACCCTCGAAATTCACCCTTAATAATCACTAAAGTAACAATATGCACATGATATTGTAATTGACTGACATAGTTGTTATATTATATTATATTATATTATATCATACATATTTTTCTGTGAAATGTACACATTATTTTTCACTAATATTAGCACCATTGATTTTAAACACACTATGTCAAAGAACTTCATCTTTAATGAACTCTTAATAAGCAATGTGCACGTTATTTAAAACTTAAGCCACGTGATTTTCACTGACTCTAAGGAAGTGCCGAGTATCTAGGCGAGAAACACGTCCAGCACACCCTCTGCATAAGGATTGTACCACTGACTATGTATCAATAAAGCCACTTTTTAATAAAATAATTTGGTCCTCTGTGGATGTCCAGAATAACGCCCAGTTATGCAGGGTTCATTCTATCAACAAAAGGAAAACTAAGTTTAAAAAAAAAAAAAAAAAAAAAATCACCAAAATCCAGAAATTCGCAGAGAATTCATGCCTAGAGAAATATTTTGCCCATCACTGTCCACAATGGCACTGGAATTATGGGGGAAAAAGTATATTGTGGAAAAAAAAACATGCAGATTGCACTCGAAATTGCACTATTCTCACTACGCTTTGGTGAGTGAAGCGTAGTTGTAGAACAGGCCAAGGCAAAAAACCAATAAGACGTGCATCACGGAATTGGGAAGCAAAAACATTGAAGGCACAGGCCGGGTCAAACCTATCTGTAAATGCAGTATCAAGTCAGGATTCGGAAGAGTAGTCAAATACAGGCAAAATTTGGTTCAGGCAGCAATACAGGAGTAGTCAAGAATAGGCAGGGGTCAAGGAACAGAGAAACAGACAAGAAGGACACCAAGAACTAGAAATAGACCAACATCTGGCAATGAGTAAATGGGCATGGCCCCTATAAATATTTAAATGTAACACCAAAGATGATAGCACCAGTTCAGATGGAAAGTTCAGTTTCAGAGTCAAGTTGTTCTCTGCAGGAAACCAACAGATCAATTTAGATAGATATAATAAAATTAAATTAAAAAAGGTGAAGCAAGGCTGCATGCATAAAAATGTATATAACCCGAATACATAATCAAATGCACAATCAGAGCAACTATCATCAATTATATATGATTTTTAATATTCTCAATCTGTTTATTACAATTTGCATTGATAATCAAATATTAATTTATTTGCATAATAATTAGTATAACTCTAAATCCCCAGAAAAAAAATATGGTACACTAAATAAGAGTCTGTATGCAGCTTAAGAAAGCTTTTTATACTGTGTTATTAGATGTGTACTTCTGAAAAAATAAAATAACTTTCTAGGTGAAAAATTGCACATAAAAGAAAGGTAATCTCTTACTATGGGCTTAGATTTGGGAAAACTGTATGCTGTTAAATGCTCCCAAATAAATTATCTGAAATTAGATTAAATATATTTAGCAGAAGACCTAAATGTACATTAAATAAAATTACATTAATTGCAGTATTCACATGCAGGTTGAAGTAGCACTAGTGAACGAGGCTCCAGATGGGACCCCTTTGTTTTTTTTTTATGAAAAGTTATTAAAATGCCTTCCTAAGAAAAATATTGTTTTATAGTTTTAATATTGTTATGAGTTTACTTCATGTACCCTTCTACTTGCAGTCTTCTCTTTATGTATTCGTTTATTTGATTATTATAGTGCTGTTGAGAAATGTTTTATAATTACTTGAAACAGAACAAGATCTTGATTACTGAGAGAAGAATTCAGCCATTCAGCCATGAACCCATATTGTTATAAAAAACTCAACAAAAACAGGAATGCTTTTACCATAATCAAGATAGTTAGCAGGCATGAACACAAACTTAAAATCCTATTTTTAGTTGCTATCATGCATTTTTTAATTCATGGGACATTAGTTCAGCTTATACAAACACATTCAGAGGTATAAAAATTGAGGTGCCTTACTATTGAGCAAATCTGTGACAGTTAGGCCAACCACACACAGGGCCAAATCAGGAAAATCTGATTATTTGCCCTGTGGATCACAATATCGTCCAATAGGCTGCCAACTGAATATTTCCTTTAAAACAGCTTAAATGAGTAAATGCTACCTGCGGACTGATTGCTATACATTAAAAAGATTTTTAGAAAACGTTGTAAATTTTATTGCATGACCCATGTGTGTGAAGGGATTCCAACAATGTTGCAAGCAAAATTGTCATTCATGTCAATTGTTCAATTTAACCCTCTGGCTAGTAATTCTGGGAAGTGCCAATTCATCCATGAATCTTCAAAGGTCACTGTGTAAAATAAAGTGATTTTAGGATAAAACCACAAAGTAAGAACAGGAATATGAATATTTGTGGAAGTCAAATCACTTGAAAGTAATGCAGCCTGTGTGGATGGAAATATAAAGCAATGCTGATTTATTGCCCTCTATGTGAAAAACACAGCTTTTCATTAGTGATGGGCGAATTTATTCGTCAGGCGCGAATTCTAATTCCCATGATTCGCAACTAGCGAATAAATTCGCATAATTCACCAGTGAATTTGCGCCGGCGTCAAAAATGAGATGCCGGCACCGTTTCACGAATTTTTCACCGTTATGCGAATATAGCTGGAGATTTCGCAATTTTTTTGCAAAGCGAAACGCCCAAATTCGCCCATCACGACTTTTCACGGATGACCGTTATCTTTTTTTGTTATTGAGAATGATTTGCATACACATAGGGGCCTATTTACAAACATTCTAATTTCTTTTTTCAGAAATCTCAAAAAAAAAAAATTTTCTGTATATCTTTAATACTCTCAAAAAATCAAGATTTATTAAGGGGCAGATTTATCAAAGGTCGAGGTGAAATTTCAAATTCAAAAAATTTGAATTTCAAGCTATTGTTTTGTGTACTTCGACTAGTAACTAGTCCAAATTCAATTTGAATTTAAAAAATATTATAAAAATTCGAATATAGAAATATATCATGTACTGTCTCTTTAAAATTTGCCATCTAAAACCTGCCGAATTGCTATTTCATCCTATGGGAGACCTCCTAGAACCTATTTGGAGTCAATTGGTGGACTTTGAAAAATGTAAGGTTTTTTTGGAGGGAAAATTTTTTGAATTGAATTAGATCGAATGTGCTATTCCTTCGATTCGTACGATTCGAATTTGGCCAAATACGGACCTATTTGATCATAAACTGACCTATTCGACCAAAAAAAACCTTTGACTTAATTTCGGTTGGTCTTTTTGAATTCTAATTTCGAAGTTTTTCTAATTCGAAATTTGACCCTTGATAAATATGCCCCATAGTGTAAAAGCCACAAAAAAATGAATACAAAACTGTGCCTAGTAAAAGCTGTCACAATCCCAAAGAAATCAATGGGAGTGGTGCTGATCCTATTGTACCATTTTTGATCCATTCAGGATAGGTTACAACAAACCTACAATATACTTATGTGCAAGAGATCCTTGCCCTTTAAAATTTACACCAGATAGTTTTAGGTGCAATTATTGTGGAATAATGGGGGAAAAAAGGTTTTGTGTTTGATGGTGGTTATTTTTTTACTTATACTGCTGATTCATATAGCCTAGTCTATGTAGGTTCATTGACTTATGAAGGCACAGTATCTTCAAGCAGCCTGAAAATGCATTATTTTTTTATGCAGAATCACAATTATGCCTGCAGGTGATTATTATTTGACATCTAAAGGTTAATTTCAGAAAGAGGTTTCATTTTCATATACTGTCAATTTGCCTGCTCCCAGCTGTTGAATAATTTCAATTGTAATTGCACTCATTTAGTTCAGAAAACTGTAGGTCAATAAAGACTGAAGTCCCCAGGTCATATTTGTTTGTGTCAGTTTCCTTGTTCTGCACGGGCAAAACAGCACACTGTGTCCAGAACCTGATTGCTTCACAAGACAAATGCTTCTTTCAAGAAAATAAGAATCCAAATAAAGCAAAACCACTATATCTACTTGACACATTCAGTTATTTTCTTCTGGGTCAGAAGCAAGCATTGGAAACTTGAAGCAGTTGGAGGGGATTCCTGTGTAAGTTATATTGGGACAAAGACATTCTTACACACACAGAAGAAGTAAATATACTGTATGTGCCACTCCACTCTTTAGGGTATTGTAATGTTCTGTCCTCCACAAATCCAATCTAGAACAGGTATAGGATCTGTTTGAAGAATAGGTGAGACCTAGAGTTCACTGGATATAGGGTATTTCATTAATGTGAAACACTATGGGGCCCATTTACTTAGCTCGAGTAAAGGAATAGAGAAAAAAAAAGGTTTTTTTTGGCTACTTCGACCATCGAATGGGCTACTTCGACCTTCAACTTCAAATCAACCGACTCAACTAAAAATCGTTCGACTATTTGACCATTCGATAGTCGAAGTACTGTCTACCGAAGTCAATGTTAGCCTATGGGGAAGGTCCCCATAGGCTTTGCTATTTTTTTTTAGTCGAAGAAAAATCGTTCGATCAATGGATTAAAATCCTTTTTTCATTCAAACGAACGATCAAACGAATTGCGGTAAATCCTTTGACTTCGATATTCGAAGTCGAAAGATTTCAATTTGGCAGTCGAATATCGAGGGTTAATTAACCATCGATATTCGACCTTAAGTAAATTTGCCCCTATTTCTACTAAAAATATTTATATATTAAAAAGTAATAGATTTATGCAAGCTTAGTTATTTACAAGTGCAAGGTAAAGATATTATTCATGAAAATGTAGATTCATAACATGAAGAATGATTTATTTAAATAGATTATTTGGGAAATGGAAATGCTGTATTATGGAGCCACCTACCACCCACCTATTTCGCCACCTAAAACTTACCGAGCACCAATGTTAGCCTATGGGGAAGGTCCTTGCAATTTGGGTTCGAAGGAAAATCGTATGATCGATGGATTAAAATCCTTCGAATCGTTCGATTCGAATGATTTAATCGTTCGATCGAACGATTATTCCTTTGATAGTTCTATCGCACGAATTACGCTAAATTCTTCGACTTTGATATTCGAAGTCGAAGGATTTAACTTCGAGGGTCGAATATTGAGGGTTAATTAACCCGCGATATTCCACCAATAGTAAATGTGCCCCAATGTGTCTCCTAAAACAGCAGAGCATGTTTTAAAGAATCATTCAAGACCTATACCAACTCCACACAAAGCCAAACCAGAAATGCTAAAAAAAATGGAAGACTGTGAAATCACAAAGGATGATTCTGAATGGCTAGAATTACTATTCACAGAGAAGGATTTATGTAACACTATAAATGCATTCCCAAATAATAAAAGCCCTGGGCCTGATGGATATAGAGTTTGTTTTTACAAGACTTTCAAAGAATTGAAGATATGCAAGTTGCCTAAGCAAGCCCAGGAGGCACAATTTACAATCATACCTAAACCTAACAGACATATTTACTTAATAAACTTTGACCTTCAAAATCTATGCTAAATGAATAGCCAATAGACTCAAGGAGCTGATACCCAAACTAATTCATCCAGAACAATATGGATTTATACCAATGAGAGAAGGCAAAGATAATGCAACAAATGTGATTTTACTAATACACTATGCTAAAACTAAAGCCATGCAGGCAACAGCATCAGTGTAAAAAGTTAGGCTTTATTTCAACACACACATGAATGAGGATTACAGCGGTGGGTATACAGGGCTGACTGTCAATCAGTCAGTCAGCCCTGTATACCCACCGCTGTAATCCTCATTCATGTGTGTGTTGAAATAAAGCCTAACTTTTTACACTGATGCTGTTGCCTGCATACTGTGTCCTGGATCAGCGCCGAACGTGATGAGAATACCGAGTGTCTTACATTGATTACCGGCGGGAAGTGGCTGGCGTCTCACACAGGCTGCGACCAGGAGGACACAGCAACACTGGGTGAGCTCCGATGCGAATCGCATCATCTTTTGTATAGCTAAAACTAAAGCCATCCCTTCTTTTCAGGGGTGCTTCGCCAATGAGGCGAGTTGAGGCTGTCGCTTCAGACGGCAGCGCCCCACTAGGTACTTTAAGAGTGAATTTCCGGGGGGGGGGGGGCAGCAGCAACTGCTCAGGCGGCGGAGGGGCCAGGATCGCCCCTGCTTCTTTTATATTGACAACTGATGCAGAAAAGGCCTTTGACCGGATCTCTTGGGATTTTCTCAAATTTACATTAACAGGACTTCAATAAAGCTCCATTACAAAAATGATGTCACAATATAACTCCCCTTCAGCCAAGGTGAGAGCCAACGGAATAGTATCTCCAAAAATACAAATTCACAATGGGACCAGACAGGTATGTCTCCTTCTCCATCCTTTTCATACTTGTCATGGAAACTCTGCTGAACACCATTAGAACAAACCAGGATTTTACTGGCCTAGTAAATAACCTTTGAGTTAACTTTTAGTATGATGTGGAGGGTGATATTCTGAGACAATTTGCAATTTTTATTGTTTGTTATTTAGCTTTTTTTTATTGGTTTTTTTTTTTTAGCAGTTCTCCAGATTGCTATTTAAACAATCTGGTTTCTAGGGTACAAATTACGCCAACAACCATGCATTGATTTGAATAAAAAACTGGAATATAAATAGGAGAGGGCCTGAATCAAAAGAGGACTAATAAAAAGTAATAGCAATAACAATACATTTATGGCCTTACCGAACATTTATTTTTAGATGGAGTGAGTGACCCCCCCCATTTGAAAGCTAAGAAGAGTCAGAAGAAGGCAAATACTTAAAAAAAACTATAAAAAATTAAAAAAGTTGCTTACATTCAGCCATTCTATAGCATACTTAGAGTTAACTGAAATGTGAACCACCCCTTTAAGGTAGAGAGATCCAAATTAGGAAAGACCCCTTATACAGAAAACTCAAGCTCCTGATTATTCTGGATAACAGGTCCCATACTTGTACTTCAAATGCATGTATGCAGGTGGGCTCCCAGTAATGTGGTAGAATAGAGGGACCAATCAAAAATTACATTTAACAGCACTACAGTATGTTACCCTGTTTGCATCAATGCCAGGCTACTGGTTTATCCTTGTCATGAGTGTCGGCTCCTGAGTTGGCCACATTTTGTCACATAAAGCTATATATCTTATCCTTCTCCTGGGGCAACAATAGGCACTGATGCCAGCTCTGGGATAACCAAACTGGCCAATCTTGAAGCTGCATTAACAATCCCATACATCTCATAATATGCAGTTTTTCTTCAAGAGAGCAAGTCCAGTTTAGAATGACAGAGAACATACCCATATTATTAAATCTGCTGATAAAATTATCTGATATTAATAAATAGATTGCATTGAATTTATTTCAGTAACATCTATAACACATGACTTAAATGCAAGCAATTGAACAGCATAAACAACTCATATCTTGAATGACTGTAAATACGAATTAAGGGCAAATGTTCCTGTTCCGATAGGAACTATCCATTACCAAGTATTAATATTTAACCAGTGTATTTACAGTACAGCAAACAAAGTAAAAAAAATATTTTGTTACTCTAGATCATCTTAGACTTTTCATGACTTATTAAAATAAATGGGAATATTTCAGGTGCCATAAAATGTTGTGAGTGAAAAGATTTAAAATCCTGCAGAAAAAGCAGTTGCAATTAACTTTGACAGCTTATTTTTAAGTTAACACTTTTTTTATTGCAGAATTGTGCATTCCCATAAAAACATAATTGAGTTTATTTTATGTCTTTTTTTTTTTTTTATAAACTTGTTTTTATTGTAAAGGTAAAATGAAATCACGTGATACAATAATATACGTTTCCATAAAGCAAAAATTGAAGTGAGTATAACATCAAGTATCAAACATTTCAACAATTTTTCAAATATTCAGCTCAGTCGTGAGAAATAGCATGGGGGTAGGTCCTATGGGGATTGGTTTAGATAGGAGGTCAGCAATCTGTTAATCTGATGACTTCTGGGAGGTGCAGTGTCAGGTTGCAATTGTTCTTGTTGTAACGCTGTCAAATGTTGGGATGATTCCACGACCAAAGGGTGATCTTTCAAAGTTTCCATATCATACCACGAGGTATGTCTAAAAGTATAAACTGTGAGACATTTGATTTGGTGGGGGAGGTGTGTTATGTAGGTCGTCCAGGTATTAAAGAATTTTGAGGTGTTGTGCTCTTTCCTGGTTATGGTTTCCAGCCAGTCCATGTGGAAAATATGGTGTAGTTTTTGTTTTACCGGTGTCAGTGGGGGAGGGTCGGTGCGTAGCCATTGTAGTAGTATAGTTTTCCTGGCTGCTGCTGCCAGTCGTCCGATAAGATGTTTGTCTGCTTTTGTAATGTGTATGAACGAGGTAGTGTTGCTGAATAAAGCCCATTCCATGTGCGGTTGAAGGGGTTTTCCAATCATCTGTGCACCGTAAGAGATAACCTCCTTCCAAAAAGATTGCATCAAAGGACAAGACCATATGGTATGTATTAGGTTTGCTTCGGGGGAGTGGCATTTCAAGCATTCAGGTGAGGAAAGGTTACCCATCTTAAATCTCCTAAGTGGAGTAAGATATGAGTTATGGAGAATCTGCAATGACATTTGCTGATATCTACTAGCTGGGAGTAGTGTCATGATTTTAGTATGTTGTTTCAGAATATCTGATTCTGTGACATTAGGTATTTCTGTAATCCAATTAAAATTGGGTTTATCTTCGTTATCTATGTCTATTAATGGTTTGATAGTTTGGTTTATGTGTGAAGTTGTGAGTTTCTGTTTTTTGTTTTTCCAGAGTTGGTTTAATATGTTGGGTTTGTCGTTGTTTGTGAGGGGTTTGATCGTGGTGTTTGCAAAGTGAATGATTTGTAGACTTAAGTATATATGGGTGTTTGTAAACGGAAATTTTTCCGTTAGTTTATTTAAAGAGAATACTGTATATTCATTGTCTAGTATGTCATATATGTTTTGTAAACCGTTTACACTCCAGTGATAGAGAATAGGATTTTGTATACCTTGTGGGAAGTTGTTGTTGCCTATCCATGATAAATAGGGGGAGACGTATTGTGAGATGTTTTGTTTTTTCCTGGCTGAGTGCCATGCTTTGTAGGTGTCTAAGAACAATGGGTTATTTTTTATGTGTGTTGGGATGAGTTGTATAGGCGTGTGTAATACATAATTTAATGAAAGGTTGTCGGTTCGATATTGGTCTAAAGAGAGTGTTGGGTATACGTTTCTATTAAGAATCCAGTCACCAGCATATCGAAGAAGGGCTGCTTCGTTATAAGCCTTAATGTCGGGAAAATTAAGGCCACCACGATTTTTAGGTTGTAATTTAAAGAGACTCATTCGTGGACGTTTTTTGTCCCATATGAAAGTTCAGAATATTTGGTTCAATCGTTTTTGATCAGATGGCTTAATGCAATATGGTAACATCTATAAGGGATATAAGAGTTTGGGGAATAAAATCATTTTAATGAAATGTATCCTGCCCAGGAAAGTCAGGTTAATATGTTTCCACTGCAGCGTTTCCTGTTGTATGGTATCAATTATTTTTCTTATATTTAAGAAGTAAAAATCTTTGTGATGTGAGGGGATTGTAATTCCTAGATACTTAATAGTTTGTTTTGTTTTCTTGAAAGGGAAATGTGAGAGCCAATCTGTCTTTTCTGTATGATGTAACTGAAGGGCTTCTGATTTATCCAAATTGATTTGGAATCCTGCTATTTTGCCAAATCTTTGTATAATGTGCAAGAGAACAGGTATTTCTGTTTTGGGCTGATAGATAAACAGCAGGATATCATCAGCAAAAGCCGTCACTTTTAGATTTGTCTGACCTATTTGTATCCCCCGCAAATGTTGGCAATTCAGTATATGTCTTAACAAAGGATCTATTGCTATGTTGAAGAAAAGAGGCAACAGTGGGCAGCCTTGACGAGTACCTCTGCTGATTGCGAATCTGTCTGAGTTAGTGTTGTTTACTGTCAGAAATGTAGTAGGCGAAGAATATAATGTTTTATATAGGTTGAAGGTTTGGATGCCAAAATGTTGGAATTTAAGTAGGCGACGTAAATGTGCGTGAGATATCCTATCGAAAGCTTTGTCTGCATCTAGGTTTATTAACATGCCGTGTTTTCTCTTTTCCAAGTTACTGTGATAGACTGCTGTTAATATCTTCGTGAGTGCCTGTACTGGGTGACGGTGTTTGATAAATCCTACTTGGTGTTTGGTAAGTATTGAGGATAGTATTAGTTGTAATCTATCAGCCATTATTTTAGTCAGTATTTTGAGGTCTTGATTAAGCAACGATATTGGTCTGTATGAAGTTGGATCTGTGAAATCCCTTCCTTCTTTAGGAATCAGTATTATTCTAGCTACGTTGGCTTCATGCCATAAGGGTGTGCCTTGTAGAGTGTCATTATATAATTTAGATAGAAGGGGTGTTAGAACTGCAGGTGCATCTAATATCTCTCGGTCTTGGACTGACAATTTATGGAGTCCGGCTTCCAGTAGAAATTTTAGACCGTCTTGCGGATCATCGGGAGATGAATCATAGAACTTCCTGAAATGTTCGGCCATTATATTTTTAATTAGATTAGTGTCATGGGTCCAACCATCAGGTGTCTTAATTTGTTGTATATAGGGGTTGCGGGTCTTACTTTTAGCTATTTGTGCCAGTAATTTCCCTGATTTGTTACCATATCTGTAAAATTTGTTAGCGGTATGACTGATTGATTTGTGTGCCTTTTCCGTTAATAAAATATCAAAAAGTTCCTTCGTTTCTTTGTATTTATTTTTGTCTTCCTGAGTGTTAGTTTTTTTGAAGGTTGTGTAGTGGCTGGTCAATTGTTTTTGTAAGAAATTGTATTTTTCATTATATGCCCTCCTCTGCTTGATTAAGTATGAGATAATTTGTCCTCTTAATACCGGCTTAGCCGCTGCCCATAGCAATTGTGGGTCGTCCCAATGATCAATATTATCATCAATGTAGTTAGCCCAACTCGTTTTTAGGAAGGTTTGGAAGTCTTCACTAGTGCACAGATATGTTGGGAATCTCCAATTACATGAATTAGGGTGGGGTGAAGGAAATTTTAAGGTGAGTGAGATTAATGCATGGTCCGAGACGTCTATAGTACTGATGTTAGTCGAACTCAGCAAGGGCAATAGCGCTTGCGATAGGAATATGTAGTCAATTCTGGAATGAGTGCCATGAACTCTTGAATAGAAAGTATAGTCCTTAGATGTGGGGTGTGCGTATCTATACGTGTCACAAAGTCGTAAGGTATCACAAGTTATGTGTAGAGGTTTCGCTCTATTGTGCGAATGTGCATTAGGCTTGCCTGATTTGTCCATGAAATCATCCCAAACAGCGTTGAAGTCACCTCCTAATATAAGATTTGAAGCCTCCCAGGAAGTCAGTTTCTGTAGCACATCTGCAAAAAAAGATTTGTTATCATCATTAGTTGCGTAAACATTCATTATGGTATATTTAGTGCCAGCAATATCTAAATCTATGATCAGGTATCTGCCATTTTTATCTGCGCAGGTTCGGGAGATCGTACATTGCAAGTTTTTGCTAATCAGTATCGCTACCCCTCGTGAATTGGATTTATAAGAAGCATCTAGAGTAGTTTGTATCCACTTATCGTGTAGTTTACAGGTGTCAGTACGTTTCCAATGGGTTTCCTGTAAAAGCACTATATGGGGCTTTTCTCTTCGTAATTTATCCAGTACCTTTCGTCTTTTAATCGGGGTGTTCAAACCTCCAACATTCCAAGAGATAATCTTAAGGAGGTCAGCAGGTTTCCCTGAAGGGGATGCGGAACTTGTATTTTGTAATGGAAGCATATTTTAACCTATTCCCATTTTCAAATGGCCAATTGGTAAGATGTAGGTATGATTTGGGAGTGGTCTGTCCCAGCGAGCAGACCCAGTCCCTAGGTTAGAAGCCATATAGAAAGAAGGGTGAAACCCTAAGACATACAAGGCTTGCGCCTCTGGGAGTGGAATGAGCTGATATAAACAATAACTATTTAACTTGTAAAGAAACAGAGTAATCATAATATAAGAAAAGAACATAGAAAATCAAACATTTCACATCTTGCCCTTAATAATAGTGTCCAATTGTGATAGTTCAGTTATGGTGAGGATCTTGGTTTCAAAAAGAGTAGAGACATCTTCCAGTAAAACGTCACGTAGGTCAACTACGTTCCAGCTTGGAACGTGGCTATTTATCATATTAAGACACAAAAGTATGTTTTCCCCGATTGTTAGATCAAGTATGTTTTGTGACTCTTGTTTTCCCGTCATAATATTCCTTTGCAAGTTTCGGGTTTTCAAAGAACAGAGGTTTCCCATCATCTTTGTCAATGATTTTAAGTTTCGCCGGGAATAACAGGGAAAATTTGTAACCAGAATTGAAGAGGGTCGTGCAGATCGACGAGAATTCCTTCCTTTTTGTAGTGACTGAGGCCGAAAAGTCCTGGAATAATAATATGCGGTTGGTTTCGTATAGAATATTCTTAGTTTTCCTGTAAGCTGAAAGGATGTTTATTTTATCTGTGTAATTGAGGAGCTTGAATATGACTTGTCGTGGTTTTTTAGAGTCCGTGGTTATTGGAGGGCCGATTCTGTGGAATCTTTCAATCAGGAAGTGTGATTGTTCCTCTTCCATTTTCAAGAGAGATGGAAGGGTGGAGTGAAGAAATAGTTCTAGTTCAGTCCCTTTGATCGATTCTGGGATGCCGATTATACGGAGATTATTCCTTCTGCTCCTGTTTTCTAAGTCATCTACTTTATCAGCTAGAATTGTAATTTCCCTTTGTTGCGTGTCGACCAGTTGTTGTGTTTTCTCCAATTCATCCTCCAATGTACCAATTCTCTGTTCAGCATCTGTTATTCTCTGATTTTGGGTAGTTATTTGTTGTAGCACTTCAGTCACCGACTCCTTTATTGTGTTCAATCTTTGATCCAGCCATGGGCCCAGTATTTTCATCAGGTCTTCTGCTTGGTTTGGTTCTGTGTCTGAGTCCGTTGGGTCAGCTTCTTGGGCTGCCTTTTTGGCTTTTGGTTTTGTTTGCTTTTGTGATTTTGTGGTAGAGTGACCGAGAAATTTGTCCACGGTAGATTCAGTTTCCGAGTCTGTTGGGTCAGCTTCTTGAGTAGACTTTTTGATTTTAGATTTAGTTAGTTTCTGTGATTTCATAGTTGAGTGGCCTAGATACTTGTCCATGGTCGATATCGGAAGTCGTCGGGCAGATAGATATGGTGGAACACCAATGGGATTGTTATTGAGCAGCTAAGTATAGGAATGAACTTCGTGTATAGTTTGTCTCCTCCTTGTGGGCAAGTTGGGAAAGGTCAGACCATTACTATCCCATTACATGTAATGGGTAGAGTTGTACAATTTGTGGCAGCCTATCGTCATAGACGTATATGGCGCTGTCACAGGGCGTAGTCGCGTGTAACAATAAGTAGCTGGGTCCAATTCTGACTGTGGTAACTGCAAAATGATAATGCAAAGTCCGAATCACGAAGTGTGAGCAGAGTACAGGTCAGCAAATTGCAGAGATTGTTGTGGTTCCAAACTGTGCGTGAGGCAGGTCAGTCAGTGTGTCGGAACAGTGGGATCCAGCAATGTAGGCTATGGTACGTATTTCCCGTGTTCGGAAAAATGAGCAAGCCCGTAAAGATTGCGTTCTCCGCCTTCCCGTAACCGGGTGTCACCAAATAAAATGAGATTGGGTGTAAGCACCCTTATTGAACTGCGTCTCGGTGGATCAGCGTTTGTGGTGATTTGGTTCGGGTCCACGGGGTAAACGTGTAGTAAGCGTGGATTACTTGGAGTTGAAGTAGTGGGAGCAGCCAAGTAAATGTAGCTATATATGCTTGGCAATGTCCTGCGTAAATGTACACAGAGTGTAGCTGATAAGGTCCAAGTAGTGTGTCAGGACAGTGGGTTTCAGGCTTTTGTTTGCTTTTTCAATGATCTGGGTTGGGACCACGGGTTGGGCGCACTGATTGCGTGCTAACTGTTAGAGAATGCACGTGTTTGGGCTGATGCGTATTAGGGGCCTGTGTGCGGCCTGCACTTCCAGTTCTTGGTGCCGGTTGCGTGGGGACCTGTAGCCGAGGTGTCTTCCCGCAACCGGAGCGTATTTTAGCTTATGGGGAGTGGGAGTTGATGGTATCACACTCACCAACCTTCTCCCCACTGTGGCAGGGTGAAGCGTAGTTGCGCTCCGGTTCGGGTCCGCACTTCTGGGTCGGGTCTGCGCCTGCAGCGACTCTCAAGCGGCTCAGAGTCTCTTGCTGCCGGTATAGTTAGATATGTCCTTGGAGTCCCGCAATCGGAATATGACTGCCAGCAATGCGATCAGGTGGGTTTCCACAAAGCGATCGGGTCAGCAGGGTATGTAAGGTAGTCGGTCTGGGTCTGCGGGGTATGGATGCCGACTTCCAGGGCAAGCAATCGAGGGCTGAGCCAAATAGGTTGCAATATTGTTTCCCCTCACTATCCTATCGTCGGGTGAGCTGTTTATAAGCAATCAGCGATGTAAGGAGCCGTGATGGCTATTGTTTTCAATCCCGACAACGGAGCTCTCTTAAAATGCGGCCATCTGTGGGTCCGTCCCCCGGAAGTCCCGAAGCTGGATATTTTAATGCAATGCGAAGAACTGTCGTCTTTTTTTTTTTTTTAAAACACTAAAGCACCCTGTGACAGAGTTATGTCACTGAAATAACATTTTTCTTTTTTTTGTTGTTGAGATATGTGTGGAGGACAGTACTTTCTTACTTTCTTTCTTCTCTGTCTTTTCTACCTCTGCTGGCCAGCGCAAACTCTCTTTCTTAATCTGTCTTTCATTACTTCTGCTGTCTGTCCTACACCATTCTCAGCCTTGAAACATATTTTTTCTCCTGTGTTCAACATGGCAACAACAGGGTTAAAAAAGCCATGTGAAAGCAGTATGTTTGCAGCTCTATTAAGTTACAACACTTAAACATTCGTTTTTCCTCTTAGAAAAGCAACTTGCCACTAAAATATACCCTTTATATATGAGATCAAACTTTAACATTTAAAGTTTAAAATACTTACCTGAGTTTCACAAGTTGATCAGTCTGCACAGGGTTTGGTGAAACACATGGGTGTAGCCTGATTGTTGTCAGCTGTGCACAGACATTTCACAGCTTGGAATTTAAACTTTGTTTAAATGTGAGTTTCTTTTTACCTTTTTTATGTTGTAATCTATGAAGGCTAATATGTAAATGTATATGTGGAAATTGCAATTATTGTTAAAATTTAACATTTGTTTAATGTGAGATGTATGATGTCACAGAACCACAAAGCATTCTGGGAGCCTTGGGTATAAAAGGCCGCTCCCAGTCAGCAAGTCTCTCTTGTCTGATGTTGGCTCTCTTCAAGGAAAGACCTAGAGAAACTGCTCTGCTGTTCTGATGCCATGCTGAAATTGAGCTGTGTAATACTTTTCCTTATGCTTTAAAGAAATAAAGCTACATTTTTCATTGCCAAGCAAGCTTCAGCAACCTCTGTTAAAGGGCCCACACCACACTTGGTGTCAGAAGTGGGATGCCATTTCATTGCTGAAACTAAGCATGAACAGAGATTAATGCTGAAGTATGTTGAGAAGGCGTGCTCCTAAAGCTGGTGCAAAGAAAATAACCGGAGTACAATCGCCTGGCAGTATAGCTATTCGAAGGCAAGAACAGCTAGAAATAAAGAGAGGTCTTTCAAAGAAAAGAGCTATGACTTCTGAGATTGATCGCCAGGAAGAGGTTGCAATTGCATCATCTGAACCTGTTCCACTGATGGAAGAAACATCTGCAACAGGTTATGCACAACCTTTATTCCCAGATATAAAGCCTAAAGTCACTCCAACTATCCACCCACAGACTGAGACTTTGCCTACTCAACCTCCAGAAGATCTCGCTAGCCTTCTAAAATGGATGGTCTTGCAGCAGCTAGACGCAGAGTCCAAAAGAAGGGAAGCTGAGGAGAAACACAAAAAGGAGGAACAGCAACGCTTTGCTGAAGAGAGACATCTCAGAGCTGAGCAAGAGAGAAGGTGGGAGGAGCACTTGAGAAGGCACCAGGCTGAGATCACTATGTGCCAGAAACAGCATGCCCAGCAAATCACAGAAATTCTAAAGATAATGAGCAAGTCCCAAGCCGAGCCTGCAGAAGAGCTAGTGGTGAAGGGTCTCAAAATTCCCAAGCTTACTGCAGATGATGATATTGAGGCATATTTCACCATGTTTGAGCGTGTGGCTAAAGCCAGTCGATGGCCACCAGAGCAATGGGTAATACGTCTTGCTCCAAATCTGACTGGGAAAGCACAAAAGGCTTACAGCTCACTGAGCCTAGCAAATGCTGCAAACTATGATGCTGTAAAAGAGGCCATACTTCGAAGGTATGACATCAACTGTGAGACATTTAGAAGGCGATTCAGAGAATATCGTTACCGGAATGCAGATGGACCTAATGAAGCCTACGCCCAACTGGAAGAGCTGCTCCTGAAGTGGATCAAACCAACAGGAAAAAGTAAGGAGGAGATCCTGGATGTGATCGTCTTAGAACAATTCCTTAACATCCTGCCAGATGGTGTGCGCATCTGGATCCAAGAGCATCGTCCAGACTCAGGATCCAAGGCAGTAGCCCTGGCTGAGGATTATTTCCAGGCTAGGAAGAGAACTGTTCAGCAGCCTGTGGTAAGATTACCCCATGTGACTACCCCTCCACATAGAAGTGATGCAGGAGCAAAAGCTCTTACTGCTCCGCAGGTCTGTTTTAAATGTTGGGAAAAGGGGCATATTGCTCGCTTCTGTAAAAAAGCTAAAAACCCAAGTCCAGTATCAGTAGTGGGTGGGAAAGGGCTCTTGAAAATGGTTAAAGTTAATGGAAAACCAGTTGAGGCCCTGATTGACACTGGAAGCCCACAGACCTTACTGAGAAAAAATGTCTTGAGGCATTTACCCAGAAAGGGCAAGACTTTTATCAAATGTGTCCATGGTGATACAAAGTCTTATTTAACAACTCAAGTGACTGTTGATCTTGGACATGAGTTACAGATCATTACTGTTGGAGTAATTGATAATTTGCCCTACTCTATGATTTTGGGTAGAGACTTTCCAGGGTTTTTTCAAATATTGAGTGAAGCTTCTACGCCTATTATAGCTGTGACCACACGATCTCAAGCAAAAGAGGCAAAAGATGAAAACAAGCTTTTGCATGAGATTTTTCCATTTGAAGGTGACATTTTCCAAGGTGAAGGGAAACCCCGTAAGTCTAAAAAAGAAAGAAGAAAGCTTAAAAAAAAAGGGAGACCTGAACACCTTGTGAAAATGTCTCCTCATATTAATTGGGATGCTGATATTGCAGATGAGCAATATAACGATGAAACTCTTAAAGAATACTATAAAAATGTGGTTGGAAATGACAAAGAATGTGCAAATTTTCCAATGTATATACTGAAAAACAGAATTCTGATGAGAGTGTGTCAACACCCCAAACTTGGCTACAAAGTTGTGCAGTTAATGATACCAGTAAAATATCGCAGAGAAATCCTTAGACTGGCTCATGAAATTCCTATGGCAGGTCACTTGGGTAGAGACAAGCTCTCAAACGAATTCTGTACAGATTTTTCTGGCCTGGTGTGCATAAAGATGTAGCCTCATTTTGTGATACCTGTTCCACTTGTCAAATGACAGCACCATTAAGGCAAAAAGACAAAGCTCCGCTGATACCTATTCCCTTGGTTGATAATGCTTTTGAAAAGGTGGCTATGGACATAATGGGTCCCTTAGAGAGAAGTAGTAAGGGGAATAAGTATATTTTGGTTGTATGTGACTATTGTACAAGATATCCAGAAGCAATTCCTCTTAGCAACATTACTGCAAAGAGAGTTGCAGAAGAAGTTGTAAAAATCTTTAGCAGAGTAGGAATTCCTAAAGTTGTATTAACTGATCAAGGTACTAATTTTACCTCTGCATTCTTAAAAGAATTATATAACCTGCTAGGGGTAAAAACCGTTCGTACAAGTCCATATCATCCTCAAACGGATGGCTTGGTCGAACGAATGAATCAGACACTGAAGCGCATGCTTCAGAAGTTTGTTGAGGAGGACCCAAAACATTGGGACAAATGGCTTCCATACTTAATGTTTGCCTATAGGGAGGTTCCACAAATGTCCACTGGATTTTCTCCTTTTGAAATGCTTTATGGGAGACAACCCAGGGGAATTCTTGATGTGATAAAAGAAAACTGGGTTGAGGATACTACAGAGCCTCAAAACTTGGTAACTCACATTATTAACATGCGAGAAAAATTAACCAAAATATGTGAATTAGCTCAGGAGAATCTAAAAGAAGCCCAAAATAAACAAAAAAATTGGTATGACCATAAGTCAAGATACCGCACATTTCAATCAGGTGAGAAGGTCTTATTACTGTTGCCAAATAAGGAGAACAAGCTACTAGCAAAGTGGCAGGGTCCTTTTCTAATCACCCGCAAAGTAGGCCCTGTTGATTATGAGATTGAAATGCCAGGTAAACGTAACAAAACAATTTACCATGTTAACTTGCTGAGAAAATGGAAAGAGAGGGATGAGAAAGCATCAATGGTGATATTAAAGGAATGTGCTCCTGATATGGCAGAGCAAGCGTATCAAAGGTTATCTTCCTCATGTGAACCTTTAAGGGATGTTGATATTGGTCCCCTTGATGATAAAATGCATTATGATCTTTTAATTTTATTAAATCAACATAGAGATACGCTAGTAAAAACCCCTGGATGTACTTCTTTAATTGAACATACCATTTATACTGATGACGCCAAGCCCATTCGGCAGAGACAATACAGAATGCCTGAGAAATATAAGTCAGTGGTAGACCAAGAAGTTAAAAAAATGTTGCAACTTGGAGTTATAGAACCCTCAAAAAGTGAATGGTGTTCACCTATTATCTTGGTACCAAAAAAGAATGGTGAAATAAGATTCTGTATTGATTTTCGTAAGCTAAACAGTGTATCTAAGTTTGACTCATTTCCACTACCCAGAATTGATGACTTAATTGATCAGTTAGGTGGGGCCAAATATATATCCACCCTAGATCTGACAAAAGGGTATTGGCAAATACCTCTGGACTACGAATCCAGGGAAAAGACTGCTTTCAGTACCAGGAAAGGTCTTTTCCATTTTGTAACTATGCCATTTGGCCTACATGGAGCCCCAGCAACTTTTCAGCGTCTCATGAATGCTCTCTTAGAGGGTCATAGTGAGTACTCAGCAGCATATCTTGATGATGTGGTGGTGTTTAGTTCTACATGGGAAAAACATTTAGAGCACCTCTAAGTAAAATCTTGTCTGTTATAAAGTCAGCTGGTCTCACCATTAATCCATCAAAATGTGCCTTTGCCTTTGGAGAGACACGGTATTTAGGCTACATTTTGGGTAATGGTGAAATTAAGCCAGAAATTGTGAAAACCAAGGCTATCAAAGATGCAAAGGAACCTACAACTAAAAAAGAAGTTCGTTCTTTTTTAGGACTAGCTGGCTACTATAGGAGATTTATTCCTCAATTTTCTTCTATTGCAGCACCTCTTACAGAGCTAACCAAAAAGGCTAAAAACAATAAAGTTGAATGGAACAGTAAGTGCGACAAAGCTTTCTCCAAAATTAAAGAAATTCTTTGTGATGGTCCTGTGCTTAAAAGTCCAGACTTCTCCAAATCATTTATTGTTCAAACAGATGCATCTGAAAATGGTCTTGGAGCGGTTTTAAGCCAAAAGCATGATGGAGAAGAGCATCCTGTGCTGTATATTAGCCGTAAATTGTTTCCAAGAGAAACCCGATATGCAGCCTTAGAGAAGGAATGCCTAGCCATAAAATGGGCACTAGAATCCTTAAGGTGCTATCTGTTGGGTCAGGAATTCCAGCTGATAACTGACCACCGTCCTCTCATATGGCTAAATTCCATGAGAGACAAAAATGCTAGAGTGACAAGGTGGTATTTGGCACTTCAGCCCTTTCGTTTTTCCATTTTTCACAAAGCAGGCAAGGAACATAAAAATGCTGATTATTTGTCTAGATATGGAGCAGTCATAGACGAAACAGTAATGTAAATTTTTTCCTTGCTTGAGAAAGTGTCCTTTCTCTTAAGGAGGGGGATATGTGACAGAGTTATGTCACTGAAATACATTTTTCTTTTTTTTGTTGTTGAGATATGTGTGGAGGACAGTACTTTCTTACTTTCTTTCTTCTCTGTCTTTTCTACCTCTGCTGGCCAGCGCAAACTCTCTTTCTTAATCTGTCTTTCATTACTTCTGCTGTCTGTCCTACACCATTCTCAGCCTTGAAACATATTTTTTCTCCTGTGTTCAACATGGCAACAACAGGGTTAAAAAAGCCATGTGAAAGCAGTATGTTTGCAGCTCTATTAAGTTACAACACTTAAACATTCGTTTTTCCTCTTAGAAAAGCAACTTGCCACTAAAATATACCCTTTATATATGAGATCAAACTTTAACATTTAAAGTTTAAAATACTTACCTGAGTTTCACAAGTTGATCAGTCTGCACAGGGTTTGGTGAAACACATGGGTGTAGCCTGATTGTTGTCAGCTGTGCACAGACATTTCACAGCTTGGAATTTAAACTTTGTTTAAATGTGAGTTTCTTTTTACCTTTTTTATGTTGTAATCTATGAAGGCTAATATGTAAATGTATATGTGGAAATTGCAATTATTGTTAAAATTTAACATTTGTTTAATGTGAGATGTATGATGTCACAGAACCACAAAGCATTCTGGGAGCCTTGGGTATAAAAGGCCGCTCCCAGTCAGCAAGTCTCTCTGTCTGATGTTGGCTCTCTTCAAGGAAAGACCTAGAGAAACTGCTCTGCTGTTCTGATGCCATGCTGAAATTGAGCTGTGTAATACTTTTCCTTATGCTTTAAAGAAATAAAGCTACATTTTTCATTGCCAAGCAAGCTTCAGCAACCTCTGTTAAAGGGCCCACACCACACACCCTAAAAAATACAGCTCATAGTAGTTTTATTTGGAGATTTATCATTTTAATTTAATCAAACCCACTCTGATTGTACTTATAATTGCATGAATTCATTTGAGGTAGATGTTTCTAAACCCTTTAAATGCCAGAAGAATTGTGTATTTCATTTTTACTAAGTGGCAGACAATTTTGAATATTTTGTGCTCTCTCACTTTAGGGGCATTTCCTGGGGGAAACTCTAGTTTTTCTACAAAAATTATACATTTTTTTATGTCAACGTAACTTGAGTTTTCTTAATCTATGTAATTCAGTTTTTGTGTAATTCCACTTCTTTTACAATATATAGGAAATGAAATGCTGAAACATAAAACAAGTACATATTGCAGAATATTGGGATATATATATATATATATATATATCAGAAATATATTTTATTTCATGCTCAAAAATACAACTGAAAGAATATACTATGTCTCCTGAACATGCCAATACCAAATATGTATTAAGTTTTATGGAGATTTCTGACTTGTATAGATAAAAAACTCCCAGCAGTATGCTACCAAATGTTCAAAGCACCACTCTAGAAACTTGTCAGGTTTTGATGAAATAACTAAAAACTGCATCTTATCTCCCACATGTCATTAGGTACCAAGATAAAACATCAGAAATAGGCCCAGCTTGCATGGTATTATACATATATGTGGCATGAAGAGAACCCCAAAATATTGTGCATACATATTCCATGATCTTTTTCTACTGCAAAAACAAAGTTTTGTGTGTGATTTAAAGCTGAAAAAAAATAGTGGAAAGTACACACCCTTCTGAACCGAAAATGGAGAAATATATCTTTCTATTCCTAACTACTAAACTGCAAAGTAGTGCTAAAATTAGCAGTATTTATGAAAAGTAATTATGAAAATCATTTCACAGCTTGCATTTTACACCATCACACATTCTAATGTACAAAGGTAGATAATTTGATTAGCAGGGTACAGATAATTCTCCTGCATAATAGACTTATGCAAAACAGTTACAGCACAAGGGAAGGGGCTGTATGCTGATAATATAATTATTTAACTTGCAGGACAAAACATAACGTAAAGGTAAACTGTGGGCAGCTGCCTGCTTGGCCCTGCAAACAGTTGAACAATAGATAGATTTCACTGTGACTGAACTTTCCCAGTCGTTTTCCTGTTGAATGAAAAATCTGTTGGAATACAGGTTTGTATGTATTAGCAACAACCATATCAATGTAACATCTGTTATACTTTATTGTCAGTAGATGGCAGTGTTGTGAGGAATAGTCATGTGACATACAAGTTCCCTGTGTTTGCTGTGTTCTGTTATAATAAAGTTGTTGTTGATAGCTGTGTTAGAAAGCCACACCACAAAGACTGTCTGTCTGCCTTATCTTTTGCTTAGCTTCCAGAGAGGTTTTTCTATCAGGTTATGGGCCCAGGATACGCCAAAGAAAGCCCAGGATACCTTACAGCAAGCTACAGCAACTGAGTGCAGGAGACAGCAACAGATACAGAAAGACATATAGCAGAAATGGCTGCCAGCATTCCCTCAGCAAAGATCTCCATCGCAAATCTGACAAATCAGAATTATCAGTCCTGGAAATTCAAGATGAAAATGCTGCTTATAAGAGAAGATACGTGGAAATGTATAAATGAACCCCGACCTGCACATCCCACAGAGGATAGGCTAGACAGAGATCAGAAAGCTTAGAGCACAATCTCCCTGTGCATAGATGATGATCAAATCATACATATATGTAACTGTCAGACTGCTAAAGACATGTGGGAAGAACTGCAAAAAGTGCATGAGAGAGCTAATCTCAGCAATAAACTGTATTTAATCAGAAAGCTCTATCAGACTAAGCTGCAGAAAAAGCAGAGCATGCAGGACTATATAAGACAGACCTTAGAGATGGTGGAGAGACTGAGAAGAATTGGAGAAGATATAAAAGACTTTCATATTGCAGCTCTATTATTGAGTGGCCTTCCTGAAAGTTATGAGACCCTTGTCACAGCACTAGATGCATGTCCTGATGATGAACTGACACTGGAATATGTTAAAGGCAAGCTTGTGGATGAATACAATCGCAAAACAGAGAGCATAAGGAATGCAAGTGTGTCCAGCTCAGAGACTGCTTTAAAGATGAAAAATAAAACTAAAAGCAACAATGTGCAGCTAGAAAAGCAGGAATGCTTTGTGTGCAGAAAGCCAGGACACCTAAAGGCAGATTGCAGAATCTGGAAAGCTAGAATGCAAAAGCAAAGTGGATTGCAACAAGCTAAGAATGCCACTGAAACACAGGAGTATGCATTTCATTCTAGAAATAATGTTACCTCTGTGCAAGCATGGAGTGTGGACTCTGGTGCCACAAGTCATATGACTAATGACAGACATTTCTTCACTCAGCTCGATGAAAGCAAAACAGAAAATATAACTACAGCTAATGGACAATTAATGAAATCAGAGGGAATAGGAGACGGCGTTCTGTACTGTCCTATCTCTCCAGATATCACCAGAAAGATCCATATGAGGAATGTTCTGTATGTGCCAGATCTTGAAAGCAACCTTTTGCCAGTGAAGAAACTCACTAACCAATGCAACATTTCATGGTGATAGTTGTGTCATCACACAAGGGGACTGCTTACTCGCAAAGGCTAAAATGACAGATGAACTATATCAGCTGAATTGCAGTGAAATGGTTAATATTGCCAAAGAAGATAAACCTTCCAACTGCATCCACACTTGGCACAGACGCCTCGGGCACAGAAGTCCTGATATAATAAAGAAAATAGTTGAGAACAACTATGCAAGTGGTATTCAGATCAATCCATGTGATCAGACAATGACCTGTACCAGCTGCATTAAGGGGAAAATGACAAGGAAACCTTTTCCAAAGCAGAGCAGCAGCAAAGCTCATAAACCTCTGGACTTAATTCATTCAGATCTTTGTGGTCCAATGAAAACTATAACTCCATGAAAGAAAAGGTACTTTCTTACTTTTATTGATGATTATTCTAGATATACCACAGTGTTCCTACTTCACAGTAAAGATGAAGTTCCAGAGAAAATAGAGGAGTATCTTAGTCAAGTAAGTAATACATTTGGCAGAATGCCCAGAGTACTAAGAACAGACAATGACTCAGAATATACAAGTGGTAAAACACAAGCCAGTCTCAGAAAACATGGAATTATGTTCCAGACAACTGTTCCATATAACCCAGAGCAAAATGGAGTTGCAGAGCGGATGAACTGCACATTGTGTGAAAGTGGGAGGAGCATGCTAATTGATGCTGATATGCCAACAACATACTGGGGAGAAGCTATTATGACTGCATGTTATCTTCAGAATCGTTTGCCAGGAAAAGCAACAACAAAAACTCCATATGAACTGTGGAACAAAAAGAAACCAGATTTAAGGCATATCAAAATTTTTGGAAGTAAAGCCTATATACACATTCCAAAAGAAAAACATACAAAATGGGATGCATGTGCAAAAGAAGGAATTCTTATGGGTTACAGTGAATCTCAGAAAGGATACAGAATTCTGCATCAAGACACAAACAAGGTTACAGTCAGCAGAAGCGTCATTATTGATGAAAGTTCTGTGCTTTTAAAGTTTGAACAACCAACAGTATCTGCCCAAACTGAGAGAGAATCTACATCAATCACTGAAGAAAACAAAGAAAGTGACACAGAAATAGAGATAACAGCAGAAAATTCAAAAACTGTAAATGAACCAGAGGAACCTTCAGTCAGAAGATCAACCAGAATCAATAAAGGTGTTCCAGCTGAACGTTTATCCTACATGGCTCGCAGAGCTGTCCAAACCG
This sequence comes from Xenopus petersii, assembly GCA_038501925.1. Classification (NCBI taxonomy): domain Eukaryota; kingdom Metazoa; phylum Chordata; class Amphibia; order Anura; family Pipidae; genus Xenopus; species Xenopus petersii. The sequence continues at coordinate 116,552,344 of CM076675.1, forward strand.
AACCTGGTTCATGGAAAGAAATGCAACAACTGCCTCAGCATGAGAAGCAAAAGTGGAATGAAGCTGCTGATGAAGAGATGACATCACTTCATGATCTCCAGACATGGACACTTTCAGAGCTACCTCAAGGTAAACATGCCATAGGATGTAAATAGGTTTTTAAAGCCAAATGCAACTCTGAAGGACAGATTTGTCGTTACAAGGCAAGGTTGGTTGCTAAAGGTTACTCACATAAGTTCGGTGAGGACTATGATGCTACTTTTGCTCCTGTTGCTAAACAAAGTACTTTTAGAAAACTTTTGACGGTGGCTGCCATGCATAAGATGATTGTGATATTAAGACAGCTTTTCTTAATGGTGATATAGAAGAAGAAATTTACATGTCTCAGCCAGAAGGATATGTTAAAAAGGGACAGAGCATCTTGTATGCAAATTGCAAAAATCTCTTTACGGCCTTAAACAATCAGCCCGAGCATGGAACTTAAAGATAAACCAAGTTCTATTGAATGAGGGATTTACAAGATGCAAAGCTGACCCATGTCTATACTCTAAACAAATAGATGCTGAATGGATGTATCTACTAGTTTATGTAGATGACTTGATTATTGTTCACAAAAGCAACAATAACATTGCAAGGTTAACAGGAGTACTCAATGAGCACTTTGAAACCAAAGATCTTGGAGAAGTGACATATTATCTTGGAATTGACATCCAGCGTGAAAAAGATGGAAGTTTCCTGTTAAACCAGAGTGCATAAATTGAATCAATTCTCCAGCAATTCAACATGACAGAAGCCAAAGGAGCAAGTACACCTATGGATACAGCCTACCCAAGGTTAGAAGGAGAAGATGATCTTCTCACATCCAATGAAGAGTACAGACAAGCAGTGGGGGCACTTCTCTACATTGCAACCACTACTCGTCCAGACATTGCAGCCGCCATGTCTCTTCTTTGCAGACGAGTTGATAAACCACGTCAAAGAGACTGGAATGCAATCAAAAGAGTTATGAGATACTTGAAACAGACAAAGGACTTAAGTTTGAAACTTTCAGCAAGTGATGACTTGAACCTCACAGGATATGTGGACTCTGATTGGGCCGGTGATCACAGTACACGCAAATCCACAAGTGGTTACTTATTCAAATTGGGAAACAGTCCTATATCCTGGTCAAGCAAGAGACAGATGTCAGTGGCATTGTCTTCTACAGAAGCTGAATACATATCAGCAGCTTTTGCTTGTCAAGAAGTTGTATGGTTACAGCAATTAATCAAGGATCTTGGAAAAACGACATCAAAACCTACTGTGTTATTTGAGGACAATCAGGCATGCATTAAGCTTGCAACAAGTGAGAAGATGAATGCAAGAACCAAGCACATCGACGTCAGACATTATTACATTCATGACTTAATCAGAAAGTGATTGTATTGATATATTGTGAGTCTGAAAAAAATGATTGCTGATGCCATGACAAAGCCACTCGCTAGAAATAGATTTGTGGATCTTAGATCAGATATGGGACTGACATAGATAGTAGTTGTTGAGTGGGGGTGTTGGAATACAGGTTTGTATGTATTAGCAACAACCATATCAATGTAACATCTGTTATACTTTATTGTCAGTAGATGGCAGTGTTGTGAGGGATAGTCATGTGACATACAAGTTCCCTGTGTTTGCTGTGTTCTGTTATAATAAAGTTGTTGTTGATAGCTGTGTTAGAAAGCCACACCACAGAGACTGTCTGCCTTATCTTTTGCTTAGCTTCCAGAGAGGTTTTTCTATCAAAATCTTCAGCGCACAATCGTTCAGTGCCCACTGTCACGGCCGGCACCCAATACCAGAACAAATGCCAAGGACCCTGGTCTCGGCTCGGCTTCACCAGTAGTGTGACCACCTTTGGGCTTCGGGAGGAGCCCTCAGCTTAATTGGGTGCCACCTGGACTTAAAGAGGGGTACAAGGCGAGGAGTTCTGGCTGGCAAAGGGGCACGACCGGATAGCAAGAGTCTTTGGGCAGAAGGTCAAGGACAACGCGTCAGGTGGAAACGGAATAGACCGGATCAGGACAGGCAGATAGCAGAATCGTCAGGCAGGCAAGAGGTCAAAACCAGATAATCAGACAGACTGGATAAGGCAGAAGGATGGTCAGACAGGCTGGGTCGAGGCAGGCGGATATCAGAATCGTCAGGCAGGCAAGGGTCAAACCAGGTTGTTAATCAAAGGGTTAAGCAGGAATCGTTGTCGTAGGCAGGCAAGGGTCAGAATACAGAATGCAGAGTAGTCAGGAACAGGCAGGGTCAAACACGGATAATCAGTCAGGATAGCAAATACAGGAACAGGTAGCAAAAAGCTCAGGAAACCTCAGGATATGATCCTATAACGGGCACTAGCTACAGGTCTGAATGGGCCTTAAATAGGGATCCAATTGGCGCCAAAACGTGCACAATTTTGCGCTGTTGCAATCACGCTAGCATGCCTGCGCCTTTAAGAGACGCGCAGGCGTGCCGCGCGCGCCCTAGGGATCCAAAAATGGCGCCGGCAAGGACAGGAGCGGTGCAGCGGGCGTCCACGCCAGGGACGCAGCGTGGACCCCGCTGCCCACTAGACCACCAGGGTAAGTTTCTTACACTAACCTTACAATAATTTGACAGATTTGTTGGATCGAACTGAAATTCGTTAAGTAGAGAAAATTCTTAACGTCTATGGTGACCTTAACATCACATCCCCCCTTTGTCCTGTTGAGCTCGAAAAATAAAAAACAGATTTTTGTCATGATTACAACAATACGACAAAATATGAGCAGCTGAAGCTATTGATTTATGTGAAAAAGGGGTATACTGTTCCTTTAAAAATCTGTTTTAAGTTTACACTATATGAGAACCACTAGAAGCACTCAACATAGATCTGAACTCTAAGCCCTTCCACAATTTTGGACATGGTACCAACTCAAGAAATGGCTCTAGCCAAGGAACTCTCAAAATTGCAGCAGACTCACTCCTGGATCATTGTGTTTGCTCTTAATATCTCAGATCTGTACATACAAGTTGCTTTATTTCTATTTTATATGGACTAGTCTTTATTAAAAAAAAAAGCTGAGATAAGTTAATTCATTTATAAGACATTATTACATATTGCGGAAATTCTGTACCAATGATTTGCTTATTTTTACATCATCTTTAGACCCCCAGATCCCAGGAGAACTGCCTGTCATTAGGTCTTTAGTGTGAGCTTGTGTTATTATTGTTACCATTGACCCTTAATCTAACACCCTCGCCTACTTGAGTACAGATTTGTTTGCACAAGTTCCCAGGGTGTCACGACCGGCACCCAATACCAGAACAAATGCCAAGCACCCTGGTCTCGGCTCGGCTTCACCAATAGTGTGACCACTGTTGGGCTTCGGGAGGAGCCCTCAGCTTACTTGGGTGCCACCTGGACTTAACGAGGGGTGCAAGGCAAGATGTTCTGGCTGGCGAAGGGGCACAGCAGTTAGCAGAGTCTTTTGGGCCGAAGGTCACGGTACAAGTGGAGCAGGCAAGAGAATCGTCAGACAAGCAGAGTCGAGGCAGGCGGATATCAGAATCGTCAGGCAGGCAAGGGTCAAACCGGGTTGTCTATCAAGGGGTTAAGCAGGAAGAGTTGTCGTAGGCAGACAAGGGTCAGGATACAGATTTCAGAATAGTCAGGATACAGGCAAGGTCAAACACGGATAATCAGACAGATGAGATTCAGATCAGATGCACAAGGCTCAGAAAACCACTAGAAACAAGTTCTATCACGGGCACTGGCTGGGGATCAGAATGAGCCTTAAATACAGTCAAATTTCGCGCCAAAACGTGCGCAAATGCGCGCAGGCGTAATCATGCCAGCGCGCCTGTACCTTTAAGAGGCGCGCAGGCGTGCCGCGTGCGCCCTAAGAATCAAGATGGCGCCGGCGCCGGAGAGGAAGAACCACGCGGCGAAGAACCATGCGGCGGGCGTCCCCGCCGCACAGGTAACTTTCTTACACAGGGCTTCTGCATATGCAGCTGAAATGAGTCAAGAAACAAATGAGATGCAAGGTCATGCGTCAAAACCAGACTAGAGAAATCATTACCTAGCATAAGGAAGATGTATAGCCAAGGTCTTGTGCAGAGGTTAGACCTGAACAATGCAAAGGTTAGACCTGAACAACAAACAGAGTTATGTTCAGTCATAGTATTCTTTTAGTGCTTAAAAGCCTGGAGCTGTAACGTATGGTATCCCAAAACCCAGAACAAAACCCAAGGTCCCAGTCTCAGCTCACGCCGTCTTTGGCTTCAGGAGGAGCCCTACACTACTTAGATGCCACCAGGTCTTAAAGTGAGAGGACCACGGAGAACGTTCTGGGCAGGCAATGGACCCATAACGTATACAGGAGGATCAGGAAACAGGGACCAACAGTAGCAACCAGACAGTGCAGAATCAGGAGCAAGGAGCATAGTCAGGATAAACAGGCCGGGCCAAGAACTATCAGTAACATGGTACAAAGTCAGGATCCAGATGATTGGTCAAACAAGCAAGGGTCGGTTCAGGCAGCAATACAGCAAGGTCAAAACAGGCAAAAGCCAGGAACAGAAAATCAGATGAGAATCACACTCAGGAAATAGTCCTACATTGTGCAATGAGTCAGTGCAGTGTAGGGGGTTTTATAGTTAATGGCTTACACCGATCACCTGTGGCCAATCTGGCCACAGGTGAAACAAGCCATGCCTACTTGCAGTTACAAGGCATAGCCATAGGAGTGAACCAGGGCCTTAGCTGTCTGCTCACATAGAGCAGTGTTAAAGCAGACAGCACAGGAACATTTGGTCCCTGGTTAAACTCCAGGCAAGTTGTTACAGGAGCACTATAACATTAAAGTTCTTACACAGAACATATTTGCCTTGTGCATGGTTATATTTATAAAGCTGAGTGGTGCGTTTCATGTGCAAACAGAATTTATATTAACAGTGCAGATTTCCATTACAGCTTTATAAACATGGCATAATTGCAAAACCGTTTTCACAAATTACGAATTTAAATTAGTCAGCACTATTTTCACACACAACGACCTCACACTGACACAATCACCCATCTCATTTTCAAGCCATTTGTGAATATTTACTTGCAATGTGAACTCACGTAAAACGCAGAGTTTAGCACAGTAGTGCAATATTTTAGCGTTCAGGAAAAAAACATGGTTTAATACAATAATTTCCAAATAAATGTGCTCAAACTTTATAAATGATCTCAGTCCAACAGTGTTTTAATTCTTATCCAAGCGACCTCACTTCTCATCACAAGGTAAATGCAAATAGTTTAATAGAAAATGTAATCCTGTAAGAGTCATGCTGCACAAAAATAAATGAACACCCTCACAGGAGAATTGAACTGAAACCTCATATATGTGTATAACTAAAGACCCAATGGATTCTGCACCATGTCCAAATTTTTTACTGGAAGAATTGAAAAGTGTGCAACTATGATTAAATGATCTGAAATCAATGCTTCTGACAAGCTTTTAGGCAAAATGTAGCAAAATTTAATAGCAATTACCCCATTTAATATACCATACATAACATTTTCACAGAAATATACATAATTATTCCTAATGTTTTATTGCAACCAATTTAGAAGAAAATATCTAGCATGCCCTAAACCTTTACATTAACATATTTGTATATTAATGGGTTTATATGCTTAAACATACAATTATTCTTTTTTGTATTCAACATTCTCCATCGAATCAGGAATATAAATAAAGGAGCGATTATTTTTCCTGAACAGACACATGCAGAATGCAAATTCAACACAAATGCCAGGAATTTCTACCCCTTTAGCACTTATCACACCAAGTAACCCAATTAACTCATGTGATAACTTTAGAGATGACCTTTGGCATGTATTTTATGGAGCCTTTTTAATTGGATGATTTCAGATTTGCTTCTGTGTTTGAGATAATATTAGATAAATTGCATTGTCAAATTTTGAACACTAATCAGATGCTAATGGTAAAATCCATTGACTATTTTACTAACTGGAGATTTTTTTTTTTTTACCTTCAACGGAGAAGCTGCTTCATTGCATATTGAGATAATATATTTTGAAATCATTATGCATACTTGTTTAAGTACTGTAGGTCAATTTGGAATAGTTCACAATGTGCTATCACTCAAACAGAATTCAAATGCTCTGGGGTGAGGCTGGGATCCCTAGAGAAGTTGTTTTTGCAGATATAGAAAGCCCAACATAAACTTGATGAATTAACATTTACTCAAGGTAATTTAGATATTAACAAATACAGGCACAATAATGTAATAAGAACAATACAATTTACTGGAGCATTTTAATTGTCCAACTGTTTATGACCAAAGCTCTACTTTATCTTTAATTTATCACTTGAGTATACATTTGCACATTTTAAATGGGCTAATCTTTCTCTATTGTGTCTGCCAATGGTGAAGAAATCAATTATATTAATGCAATGCATGCCATATCTATGAATACTATAAACAGAAACTACTCAGATTTCAGATTTCAGATTTGCATAAAATCAAATAAAGTTTGCCCAGATCTAGTAACCTATAGTTACTACCAGATGGCTGCTCTGTAACTGTCAACCATTAAGGGGCAAATCTACTAAGGTTCGAATAGTATGGTAAATTCAAAATTATTTTTGGTCAAAACTCACAATTTAGAATTTAAAACTACCAACTCGAATTTGAATTCCAATGTGAGATTTATCACATCTCAACCCTGGAAACAGTTCTAATTCGATACTTTGCCACCTAAAACCTGATGAATCCATGTAGAAGTCAATGGCAGAGGTCTGTTGTAACATTTGAAGATGTTAATAGCCTTTCTGATATTCAAGGGTTTTTTTCAGAGGAAACTCAATTTGATTCTAATTCAATTTGGGTTTTGGGTCGTTCCTATTTGATTGAATGTTAGGTGTTTTGAGTTTTTTCTTAAATAACCTCCCAATCAAGTTGTGAGTACATTCAAATTTATTAGTGTTAAAAAAATTTGCATAACTTTGGAATTCAACTTTTTTAACCTTTAATTACATTACCACCATAAATTGCTGATATGACAAGGGAAGGAAATGTTTATTGAAGAGGCAAAGTCTAGTTATAAAACTATAAATGAAGAAAATAAGGAAAAAAGTCACAACTTATATATCAAAATTACGCTTTGTGAATTTTAGAGTTTTTTGAAATCGAAATAAACTCAAAAACTTACCAAACTCAAATGTGTGTTTAATTCTTGAATATAATAAACCAGCTAAAATAAAAAATAACAAAAGCTGAATGCAGTTTTTGTAATTTATTCATCATTTTCAATAGGTCTACCAACTTCTACATAAATTTGCCAGCCTTTAGATGCTGACTTTTTACATGCATGCATAATCATATATAAAAGTTTATTTTTAGCTTATGAATCGCTCTCAAGTTGATAAAATAGTCCCGTGTAGGCTTATTTATTATAGGTCATGTTTATACATGTTAGAGGTTTTAGAAGTTTTTGAAACTACACTATCTACAACAAAACTCACAATCTCTAAAACCACAATTGTAATTGAATTCATTAAAAGATTTGAAAATAAATAGTAACATAAAAAAACATTGAACGATGTGCTAAAAAATACAAAAACGTTGATATTCTCTGAATTTGCAGAGTGATTTGTCTAAACTGGAAAACTGGGCAGAAAACTGGATAATGAGGTTCAATGTTGATAAATGCAAGGTTATGCACTTTGGCAAAAATAATATAAATGCAAGTTATACACTTAATGGCAGTGTGTTGGGAGTTTCCCTAAATGAGAAGGATCTAGGGGTCTTTGTAGATAACACGTTGTCTAATTCTGGGCAGTGTCATTCTGTGGCTACTAAAGCAAATAAAGTTCTGTCTTGCATAAAAAAGGGCATTAACTCAAGGGATGAAAACATAATTATGCCTCTTTATAGGTCCCTGGTAAGGCCTCATCTGGAGTATGCAGTGCAGTTTTGGACTCCAGTCCTTAAGAGGGATATAAATGAGCTGGAGAGAGTGCAGAGACGTGCAACTAAATTGGTTAGAGGGACGGAAGACTTAAATTATGAGGGTAGACTGTCAAGGTTGGGGTTGTTTTCTCTGGAAAAAAGGCGCTTGCGAGGGGACATGATTACACTTTACAAGTACATTAGAGGACATTATAGACAAATGGCAGGGGACCTTTTTACCCATAAAGTGGATCACCGTACCAGAGGCCACCCGTTTAGACTAGAAGAAAAGAACTTTCATTTGAAGCAACGTAGGGGGTTCTTCACAGTCAGGACAGTGAGGTTGTGGAATGCACTGCCGGGTGATGTTGTGATGGCTGATTCAGTTAATGCCTTTAAGAATGGCTTGGATGATTTTTTGGACATACATAATATCAAAGGCTATTGTGATACTAAGCGCTATAGTTAGTATGGGTATATAGAATTTAATTAAAAGTAGAGGGGTGTATGTATGGATGCTGGGTTTTCATTTGGAGGGGTTGAACTTGATGGACTTTGTCTTTTTTCAACCCAATTTAACTATGTAACTATGTAACTATGTAATTCTCTAGTATTTTCTACTTTTACTTGACAAAGTTTAGCATTAGAGGTTTTTCTTGGTTTTTAAACTAAATAAATCTTGAGTTTTTAGAGCTTTTTAGAAATAAAACAAAATTTGATTGTTAGTAAATGGGCCCCTTAGTGTTACCATGACTAAGGCTTGAATTGCATCTGCTACACAGATATGCAAATGTTTGTCACAAATTTGTGACAAACATGAATATGAATAATAAATTAACTACTGTAAAAATTACATCACAACAAGACAATATCCATAAAGAAATTCATGCATCTCTATTTTTTTAATATTTTTTTTTAATGTACAAAGAATTTCCTTAAATACTCATGATGCCTCAATGTTTACTGTATACCTTGTATGTAGGAAAAGGCAGGTACACTGAAGAACTTTTAAACAGGAAAAAACAAGTCAACTAAGAAACATTTTATTTTGAAAAAAAAAAAAGTCCAAAAGAAGCTTTATGGCTTTCGTGCCATCTGGAACTTAGGGGGTGATTTATTAACGCTCAAATTAAAGTTTTTTTTTAACAAATCATAATTTTTTGCTCTAAAACGTAGGATTTTGAATTATGCTCTGAAAAACTTTTTATGTACAATATTTATTATGCTCTGAAAATTTGTAAAGCTTGAATGTAAAAGTTTACGAATATGATCTAAAAGCTGCAGAGTCAATGGGAACTGTCAACTTTTTTTTCATTGCATTTTCGTTTATTTTTCGACCGTCTAAAAATTCAAGATAGAAATTTTTCTATCAAATTATTTATTCATTATTTAAATTAGTCATATGTTATGCAAGTGGGTTTTTTTGTGCAAGATGGCACATAACGCATAAGGCTTCCCTTATGGACATGTTTTTGTAATAAAACTTTATTTAGTTTTGCAAGTTCTTTGGTGTGCCTACTCTTCTCTACAAAACTTAACCAAAGGTTTGGGCTGAAAAAGAAGAAGGTAGCTCAAAATCATTAAGGCCTTACTGCACAAGAGCATCTTGTCTATTCTCTATATCTACGCTATACGTCTTAAAATGTGGAAAATGTAGTTCTTGGATAGAGGTAGCATGGTGGGTATGGCATCTAACATTTGTTTCAGCCTCTTTAAACTTTTTGGTTTGTATAAAACCTTAGTTAGGGAAAGTGTGAAACCCCTTTTATAAAAAGCTAAATGCTTTTTTTGCATCCACTTAGTTATTTAGAAAAACAAAGGGACCCATTTCACTTTTTCCACAAACCTCTAAAAATTATTGGTTGTCCTGTATTTTGTAAAAGCTCTAAGATTTTGAGATTAAGTAAGTGTAAAAACCACAAAAACCTCTAATGCAAAACTTTGCAAGTAAAAGTTGCTGGGGTCCTATAGTCAAAGTCAATGGGAGCTGCATTGCTGCACTGACTTTTAGAGGTATTCATATTTTTTAAAGCATCAATCAGCACTTTTTTCTGTTTATACTTTTTATATTGGGGATCTTTTAGTTAATTCCATGACATTCGTGGTTTTAGAGAATGGGAGTTTTCAAAAACCTTTAATACCACTAAAATAAAAATGTTGATTCTAATGTTGAAGTAAGCATCAAAGTGTTAATGAAAAAATTGGTATCCTAAACACACAAAACCAAACACACAAAAGAATGATGCTCTAAACACTCTAAAACAGTTGTACACAAAGCAAAGTACACAAATAATTATATCAAGAATCACATACAGATAGACAGTCATTGCAGCCTTTTTTGGAATCACTTTGCTCACAGACTAGATTTGGTGAAGTTAAAATATGGATTTGAGGCAGGGATTATTAGGTATTATAAACACACAATCATATGGCCAAACCCTCCCTAAAACAATAATGAACATATTTTTCTACAGAGAGAATAACATAATTTTAGGTCATTCATTGATCAGCTGCAAAGCTCACATTGATCTGATTAGTTGTTAAATATGACCATGCACACCTAGCCAGGTCTACATCTTTCATGTCTGTCACTGTGTGCTGAGAAAAGAACACAGACCTGGCTTGGAACTTTTAAATAAGCTTGAACATAAACTCTGGAGACCCACAGCAAATTCAGTGGGTTTTATTTCTCACACAACATGTTTCGGATACAAGTATCCTTCATCAGGTGTGTGTTACTAACAAGCACCTGATGAAGGATACTTGTATCCAAAACATGTTGTGTGAGAAATAAAAACACACTGAATTTGCTGTGGGTCTTCAGAGTTTATGTACAAGCTGATTTACAAGTTTTGTGGCTGGACGGGGCTGCTACCCTGTTGAGGACACCCTATACATTGAGTGAAGGAAAAATGCAAAAAGGACTTGTGAACTTTTAAATATGGAGATCAGGGATTTCCCATAAAAACAATTTCAGCAAAAGTAAAATGTAAGAAAAAGTGTGAAAAAGTGAATGTTTAGCAAAACAAACCTTGTGTCTTTAGTTCACTCTTCCTATTGAGCATATAATCTAATGCTGCTTCTGGCAGCATCATCAACATGAACTCATGCTAAACCATTGCTATTCTGACCATTCCCTTGTAACAAGAGTCCTGTTCTGGGAAGCCATGACTTCATGCTATGCTGTTATTCAGCACTTCATTTATACATATGAGGGAACAGCATGGAGGTTATGGAGGAACAGCACCTTTTACGTGTAATCAAAGGTGTTAAGATCAATGGCATATTGGCATTATTATTATTATATGATGGCATATGTTTATCATTACATCACTGGATAAATTAAAAGGCATGCTGGGGAGAAAGCTACTTTACCCATTTATATTGTGCTATTGTGCGTATATTGTGCCTAGAAATAAACTAAAACTGCCTTGATTTTAAAAAGTTCATTGGATGTATTCATATACACTTAACATTATTAAGCAACATAGTTTATTATAAATTACAAATTAGAAGTAGTAGAGATCGCACTCACAGGTCTTAATATTGAAAAAGAAAATTTATTGTGGACAAGTGCTGACGTTTCGGCTGAGACAACAGCCTTTCTCAAAGTGAAAAAAGTGTCATACACACGGATATAAATACACAGTGTGGCGGGAACAAAATCAAAAACAGGAGAAAACACCGGGGGCAGAGGAAATGACGTGTCAGGGGCAAAATAAATGATAATTAAACAACTTGGTGAAAAAACAAACAATTGGATGGGAACCAGAAAAAAGAGAACATAAATCACAAACGAAAAACTGAAAATAAAGAGTGAAAAGAAATTGGGGAAAGTCTAAACTCAAAATTTAAAGTTTAAAATTTATCTCATAAAGCAGCCGTTGTGCGATTGTGTGAATTAACACCCATAAAATACAGGATCAATCAACCCTCTGTCAGCGCTGTATGCGCGTTGCTTGCTACGGCACAATGTAGCAACGTGTCAAAAGAAAGTGGACACTATGTCAAAAAGTTACAAAGTTACTGAGGATTATGTCAATTAAGATAAGCAGTTACGTAGCGAATGGGAGAGCAGCTAGGTATGATAAGGGATCAGTGTAGGAGACAGAACAGAAGGGGGAAAGGCAAAGGACAGTGTAAGAAAGTATTGATGGCTCAAAAGTTGAAATAGTAAGTAGCGAGCAGACAGATGAAAAATATATGGAAACAAAAAATGAAAAAATATATATCAGAAATAAAGAGTTTTTAGAAAAAATAACAAATAAATAAAAAATTAAGAAATACAAAATAATAAAAATAAAGTGATGAGCTCAAACGAAAAACTGAGACATAAAAATAAAGTTAGAAAAATGAGGATGAGACTTGAAGTTGAAAAAATAAAAAATAAATATATATAGACCATATATATATATATATATATATATATATATATATATATATATATATATATATATATAAAAAATGAACAAGGGAAAGAAATGGAAAATGGAGGACGAAGCTCTGTTACATTAAGAAATTAACGAAATGAACATTACGTGATGTAGTGAGGGCACTGACCAGACCTAAATAAGAATAACATTAGCTTACTGTAAGCATCGCGGAGTCCGTAGGATCATGTTCATCAGATCTGTAGTGAGGCAGCCAGTATGTCAGGGTCCATAGCCATGTTGGTTTGTACGAAAACTGACCACTTTAAGTGTAATCCATTCGGTAGGTCGAGGTCAGTTTAATCGGTGTGGCTAACATGTCACTTGTCTTTTGAAAAAGGACATCAACAAAGTCAGGCTCAAATGTTGGGAGGCTGACAAGTCCCTTCGATCTAATGGCACTGATCGATCCAATGTGATGCCGCATCGCTGACAGGGAAATTGCCGAACAATACGTTGATGGATGTCGAACTTGGGCAAATCGACTAGTGGATCACTGATGAGATCGCTTTGTGTGTCCAAATACAGAGTAAAATGAAACAAAGTTACTATTTCGGGGTAATGTCCGTCCACAGTGCCTTGAACGTATTAGTTGTAGTAACACGGCATTACAAGCACGACCATATCATAAGAGTTGAGCCCAGTATTGGGCTAGTGGAATGAGACATTACTCGATTCAATGAACCAACCAGTCATCAGCCAACTAATCAAGGGCACTGCTGTAAGTGCAGTGCGGTATGGGTCCATTGGCAAGTTAGGACTACAGACTGGGCGATGCAGATCCGTTGGCAAGGTAGAACTACCGGCAGTGCAATGCGAATCCTTTGACTTAGTTTGGATACAGGACCCTCGGGCAGGATATTACCCACTTGATCAAGTAGGCTTAAGGGAGAATGGGTTCATCTGACGCTGCTCAGTGAGCTGGCCGGGACCCTCCAGGGTTCCGCTGTACATAGAGTCTAAGTTTGACAAGCGAGAAAATGGCAAAATTTGGCACAAACTAGAGACAAGTGTCTGTGTTTTATAGTAGGCCGATCGTTGGGAGAGTTACATATAAAAAAGGGGAATAATATTAGCAAAAATTGATATAAAATTAAAAAACACAAAACAAAAAATCAAAAAAAAATCAGAAAACAAGAAAGCAAAAATGTAAAGAAAAAAATGTAAAGAAAAAATGTAGAGAAAAAATGTAGAGAAAAAATTACATAAAAAATACACAAAATATAGAATCCAAACAGAAAGTCCAAATACAAGAAATAGACAGAAAAATGAAAAAACAAGAAAATGGAAACATAAAGGGAAGAAGAAGAAACCAAAATAAAAAAGAGATGAAAAAGAAAAGAAACAGGAAAAATCAGAAGGTAAGGAAAGATGGTGAGAAAGCAGCATTGTACGGGGGAAACGGGAGTGATAGCTGAAAAAGCTGGTTAACAACGGCACTGAAAAGTTATTCCATTGTAGCGTCAAGTTGAATTTAGAAAGATAAATTAGTGAGGGAGCACATCAAGGAACGATAGAAGTAAAGAAAGAGGAGGAAAAACAATGTATACAATATCTATTGTACTATTATCAAAGATTACTGCTGAAACCAGGCTGCATATTTCGGGTACTATTACATCTCAGGGTCTAATATTCAACAATTCAAAAGATGTCATAAGTAATACGATTAATCAATAGAAGAAAAAATGCTTAAACATTGGCAACTAATTATAATGTTGGATTTAGTTTGAATTACTTGTAGATAAATGGAGTGTAAGAAATAAGTTCATTCAGTCCATGTGGGCTAATGGTGTTCAGTCTGTGGATCCATCTTAACTCACGTTGGAGCAACATCTTCTCACGATTGCCCCCCCGAGTTGGTTGGGGAACGTGGTCGATCAGCATACAGCGTAGACTTGCCAGTGTGTGTCTGTGGAGCAAAAAGTGAGCATCAACCGGTGTGTCCGCCTTCCCTGATGAGAGTGCTGTTCTAATCGTGGAGCGGTGGTTGGCCATCCGTTCGCGGAACGTGGTAATTGTCTTACCTACATAAAACTGTCCGCAGGGACATTTGATGAAATAGATAAGGAACTTGGAGGTACAAGTCAGTTTGTGATTAATAGCAATAGGTTTACCCGAATGTGGGTGATTAAATGTAGAACCAGTGATGAGATGATTGCAGGTGATGCACGATGGACAGCGAAAGCAGCCCTTCTTTTCCGCGATGAGCCATGTGGGGGTGGTGCCCTGTTGGTAACAGTGGTTCGGATCCATCTTTATCCGGATGTCCCTGAGGTTTCTTCCTCTCCTAAACGGAATTCGAGGTCTGGTCCGAAAAATGGGCGGGAGTGTTGTGTCTCTTTCAAGTACCGTCCAGTGTTCTTGTATAGCATGTGTCAGAGGTTTTACATCTGGAGTGTAAGTGGTCAAAAAAAACAGGGTCTCTTTTTCAGTGTACTTCGGTGTACTTGTTGAACCATGGAGAAGGTTGTATTGTGTATGAGATAAGGCCCTTTCCTTACAGGAGTGTAGCTCATGCAGGAGGTAACCTCTCTGGGATAATCTCGATATCAAGTCATCAAGTTGTATACGTAGTTGCACCGGGTCAGAATTGTTCCTCACCATACGTGCCATTTGTGAGTAGGGGACACTTTTTTAATGTGTGGTGGGTGACAGGAGGTATAGTGTAACAAGGTGTTACGGTCTGTTGGTTTCCTGTATGTTGTAGTATTGAATTCATTGTCGGTCAGTGTCACAGTCAAATCTAGAAAAGAAATTTGTTTGTCAACGATAGTGGCCGTAAATCGTATAGTTGTTGGTAGTGTATTAAGTTCGTTGATCATGGCAGTAAATTGATCCGTGGTGCCAGTCCATAGAAGGAACAGGTCGTCAATGAAACAATATGGTTTGTGGATGAAAGGACCATATTTCGACAAAATGAACGTTTCCTCATATTTGGCCATGTACAGATTCGCGAATGCTGGCGCGACATTTGAACCCATACTTGTCCCACTCATCTGTAAGAAATAGGAGAGTTCGAATTTGAAATAATTGCAAGTGAGGCAAAGTCGCAGAAGTTGCAACAGGAACTCAATCGGAGGTCTACCACATTCGGGATATTTCAATAGAAAGTCCTTGATGTTTTCAATGCCCTCGTCTGTGGGTATGACGTTATACAGGGATGACACGTCCATGGTAGCAAGTTTAGTTTCCCTTAGAACTGGTGATGCCGAGTGCAGTTTAATCAGGAAATCACCCGAGTCCTGAATATATGTAGAAATCTTCTTCACGATTGGCTGTAAAAAGTGGTCAACGAAGATGGCAAAGGGCTGTAAGAGTGATTTCCTTGCACTAAGGATAGGACGGCCAGGAGGTGATGTCAAACCTTTGTGTATCTTCGGGAGGGTGTATACAATTGGACAGATGGGAAATTCTTGTATCAAAAAATCTCTCGTGTCTACGGTCAGTATGCCACTGGTGTACCCGGCTTGTATGGTGGCATCCACTTGGCGTTTAAATGCGGAGGTAGGGTCGCTGGGGAGTTGTTTGTAAACCGCTGTGTCAGATAATTGTCGGATGATTTTGGTGCGATAGTCTTTGTAATCTTGTATCACCACGGCATCCCCTTTGTCAGCTGGTCTAATAATAATGTTAGGATTCTTAGATAGATTACACAGTGCTTCTTTCTCAGCTTTAGTCAGGTTTGAATGGGTATGTTTAGTCATCTTCAGTTTGTAAGTTTCATCGATCAATAGTCTGGTGTAAGCCTCAATGGACTTAGGTGTGTTGGTGGGCTCAAACCGACTCGGTCTTTTGAACACGGGTGTTTGCCCACCCGTGTTTCTAAAATATTCTTTAAGTTTCAAAGATCTTTGAAATCGATGTATATCAGTCATGATCTCCAGAGGCTGTGTATGGTTGGTCGGAACAAAAGATAGACCCTTAGAAAGCAGGCACATTTCGGCTGGTGATAGTGGGTAGGTGCTAAGGTTGAATACTACTTCCTCGGGGGTCTGTGCTGTTTTGTGGAACGGGTGCTGCCTGCCACCCCTCCTTTTGTGCGGTACAATGTGCAATACAACCTTCTCCATGGTTCAACAAGTACACCGAAGGACACTGATTTGTCTTTTTTGTGGTTTTTTTGACCACTTACACTCCAGATGTAAAACCTCCGACACATGCTATACAAGAACACTGGACGGTACTTGAAAGAGACACAACACTCCCACCCATTTTTCGGACCAGACCTCGAATTGTGTTTAGGAGAGGAAGAAACCTCAGGGACATCCTGGTAAAGACGGATCCGAACCACTGTTACCAACAGGGCACCACCCCCACATGGCTCAACGCGGAAAAGAAGGGCTGCTTTCGCTGTCCATCGTGCATCACCTGCAATCATCTCATCACTGGTTCTACATTTAATCACCCACATTCGGGTAAACCTATTGCTATTAATCACAAACTGACTTGTACCTCCAAGTTCCTTATCTATTTCATCAAATGTCCCTGTGGACAGTTTTATGTAGGTAAGACAATAACCACGTTCCACAAACGGATGGCAACCACCGTTCCGCGATTAGAACAGCATTCTCATCAGGGAAGGCGGACACACCGGTTGCTGCTCACTTTTTGCTCCACATACACACACTGGTAAGTCTACGCTGTATGCTGTTCGACCACGTTCCCCAACCAACTCAGGGGGGCAATCGTGAGAAGATGTTGCTCCAACGTGAGCCACAGACTGAACACCATTAGCCCACATGGACTGAATGAACTTATTTCTTACGCTCCATTTATCTACAAGTAATTCAACTAAATCCAACATTATAATTAGTTGCCAATGTTTAACCATTTTTTCTTCTATTGATTAATCGTGTTAATTATGACATCTTTTGAATTGTTGAATATTAGACCCTGAGATGTAATAGTGCCTGAAATATGCAGCCTGGTTTCAGCAGTAATCTTTGATAATAGTACAATTGATATTGTATACATTGTTTTTCCTCCTCTTTCTTTACTTCTATCGTTCCTTGATGTGCTCCCTCACTAATTTATCTTTCTGAATTCAACTTGACGCTATAACTGAATAACTTTTAAGTGCCGTTGTTAACCAGCTTTTTCAGCTATCACTCCCCTGTTTCCCCTGTACAATGCTGCTTTCTCACCATCTTTCCTTACCTTCTGATTTTTCCTGTTTCTTTTCTTTTTCATCTCTTTTTTATTTTGGTTTCTTCTTCCCTTTATGTTTCCATTTTCTTTTCTTTTCTTGTTTTTTCATTTTTCCATTTTTCTGTCTATTTCTTGTATTTGGACTTTCTGTTTGGATTCTATATTTTGTGTATTTTATATGTAATTTTTTCTCTACATTTTTTCTTTACATTTTTGCTTTCTTGTTTTCTGATTTTTTTTTTGATTTTTTGTTTTGTGTTTTTCTATTTTACATCAATTTTTGCTAATATTATTCCCCTTTTTTATATGTAACTCTCCCAACAATCAGCCTACTATAAAACACAGACACTTGTCTCTAGTTTGTGCCAAATTTTGCCATTTTCTCGCTTGTCAAACTTAGACTCTATGTACAGCGGAACCCTGGAGGGTCCCAGCCAGCTCACTGAGCAGCGTCAGATGAACCCATTCTCCCTTAAGCCTACTTGATCAAGTGGGTAATATCCTGCCCGAGGGTCCTGTATCCAAACTAAGTCAAAGGATTCGCATGCACTGCCGGTAGTTCTACCTTGCCAACGGATCTGCATCGCCCAGTCTGTGGTCCTAACTTGCCAATGGACCCATACCGCACTGCACGTACAGCAGTGCCCTTGATTAGGTGGCTGATGACTGGTTGGTTCATTGAATCGAGTAATGTCTCATTCCACTAGCCCAATACTGGGCTCAACTCTTATGATATGGTCATGCTTGTAATGCCGTGTTACTACAACTAATACGTTCAAGGCACTGTGGACGGACATTACCCCGAAATAGTAACTTTGTTTCATTTTACTCTGTATTTGGACACACAAAGCGATCTCATCAGTGATCCACTAGCCGATTTGTCCAAGTTCGACATCCATCAACGTATTGTTCGGCAATTTCCCTGTCAGCGATGCGGCATCACATTGGATCGATCAGTGCCATTAGATCGAAGGGACTTGTCAGCCTCCTAACATTTGAGCCTGACTTTGTTGATGTCCTTTTTCAAAAGACAAGTGACATATTAGCCACACTGATGAAACTGACCTCGACCTACCGAATGGATTACACTTTAAGCGGTCAGTTTTCGTACAAACCAACATGGCTAGGGATTAGGGATGTAGCGAACTGCCGAGTATGTGTTCGCGAACGCCGTTCGCGAACACCGGCAAAAAATGCGAACAGTTCGCGAACAGTTCGCGAACTTCGAACATCCGAAAATCGTTCGATTCGAACGATCGAAGGATTTTAATCGTTCGATCGAACGATTTCCGTTCGAATCGAACGATCGAAGCCATTGGATCGAATGATTTCATTCAATCCAATGGCTTTGATCGTTCGATTCGAACGAAAATCGTTCGATTTTAGCGATCGAATGGTCGAACGATTTTGACGCGAACGCCTATTGGCGAACGTCGCGCGACGTTCGCGAACTTGCGGCGGACGCGAACAGTCGAAGTTCGCGCGAACTAGTTCGCCGGCGAACAGTTCGCTACATCCCTACTAGGGATCCTGACATACTGGCTGCCTCACTACAGATCTGATGAACATGATCCTACGGACTCTGCGATGCTTACAGTAAGCTAACGTTATTCTTATTTAGGTCTGGTCAGTGCCCTCACTACATCACGTAGTGTTCATTTCGTTAATTTCTTAATGTAACAGAGCTTCGTCCCCCATTTTCCATTTCTTTCCCTTGTTCATTTTTTATATATATATATATATATGGTCTATATATATTTATTTTTTATTTTTTCAACTTCAAGTCTCTTCCTCGTTTTTCTAACTTTATTTTTATGTCTCAGTTTTTCGTTTGAGATCATCACTTTGTTTTTATTATTTTTTATTTCTTAATTTTTCATTTATTTGTTATTTTTTCTAAAAACTCTTTATTTCTGATATATATTTTTTCATTTTTTGTTTCCATATATTTTTCATCTGTCTATGTCTACTTACTATTTCAACTTTTGAGCCATCAATACTTTCTTACACTGTCCTTTGCCTTTCCCCCTTCTGTTCTGTCTCCTACACTGATCCCTTATCATACCTAGCTGCTATCCCATTCGCTACGTAACTGCTTATCTTAATTGACATATTCCTCAGTAACTTTGTAACTTTTTGACATAGTGTCCACTTTCTTTTGACACGTTGCTACATTGTGCCGTAACAAGCAACGCACATACAGCGCTGACAGAGGGTTGATTGATCCTGTATTTTATGGGTGTTAATTCACGCAAGCGCACAACGGCTGCTTTATGAGATAAATTTTAAACTTTAAATTTTGAGTTTAGACTTTCCCCAATTTCTTTTCACTCTTTATTTTCAGTTTTTTGTTTGTGATTTATGTTCTCGTTTTTCTGGTTCCCATCCGATTGTTTGTTTTTTCACCAAGTTGTTTAATTATTATTTATTTTGCCCCTGACACGTCATTTCCTCTGCCCCCGGTGTTTTCTCCTGTATTTGATTTTGTTCCCGCCACACTGTGTATTTATATCCGTGTGTATGACACTTTTTTCACTTTGAGAAAGGCTGTTGTCTCAGATAAAGATAAAAATAGGAATAAAATGTTTTATGTTTATAATTAGGATGTGTAATATATGTGTTTTTTTTTTTTTTTAAATCATCCCCACTCACAATGATGTAAATTGACTATGTTACTGTATTTGACAACAAAGAGCCCAATTAAGTTTAATTCCTTTAATTAGCATTATAATTAAATTAAAAAAAAACATTACCAATGTCTTTCTGACAGGCTCAATAACAACACCATCAACAAATATACAATATTTGGCTTACGTAGGTTTCACATTTAAAAAAATTGTGCTCATTTTCCCTTCTTTGGGAATTGGGTCCAGGGTACTGAATGCTTGCGAAGTTGCACTAGCGATAATATGATAAGCAGTTCGAAGTTACGATAGTGATGCCTAATTAGCATATGGCGTGAAGTTAAAGTACAATGGACGTATATGTTGCAGCAACTACATTGCACCACACAAGGCCAAGGAGCCTTAGTAAGATAAAATAGAGGTGTTATATTGCCCTACACATGTGCCTACTGAAAAAAAAAGTACAATCTTTTTCAGCCTATCACCCTGTAAAAAGTAAAAGACGCCAGCGTTTTTTGGGACTATTTTTGTACCAAGTCCTATATACTCTATTGCACTTTGCCTGGTCTGAGCTGGCGAAGGCAAGTCTGGCACAAGAGGTAACGTTCAGTCAAATCTCAATCTTAGTGAATTAGCATAGTTACGTTTGTTCGCCAGAGTGCAACTGCGCATGGATTTAAGTTGCAAAGTACCGCTAGAGTCTATCTCCTTCGCTAATGAAGTCCGTTAGTAAATTGGCGAAGTTCCGAAATTACGTCACATTGGCGAATTTTCGCCACCGTTAGTCACTTTGCCCTTTAGTAACTTTCCACCATAGTCCCTGATGATCAGCAAGAGATTTAACAGAACTCTTTCTACTTCTCTAGATCTTGATTAAATAATCTATAATCCACTTGCCACACTGGTCTGTGTACTAGATTTTCCAAAATGAAATCACACTAAATATCAACCTCTAGATTCATATTTTTGTGATTGTGTTAGCTGTTAACAGGGGACAAGGACTAGTACAAATTCAGTTGGTATAATTCATATTGTTGAATACAATACTTCAAAGCAATAGTCTTGCTTCTGGCATATGAAATCCATGGAAAACGGAGTGTATATTATTCCTCCAAGAAATTCTGCCTTTTTATTGTATAATATATATTTATTTATGTAACCATAGTGTTTTATCTATCTGCCTGTCTGTCTGTCTATAGATATATCTTATGCCTCATACCTATCTTATTATTTCAAAAATATTAAATTTCTAATGATTTTATTCCTTTTACTTTTTTTGTCAACAGCCTCTTTTAATGCCCAATAGAGGAAACTAGCATACAAAAATTACATTTTCAATTTGTGTAGACACTGGTCGATTCTTCATGGATTTCTGCTTGAATAACACAGTCAAATTTGGTAAGTAATTAGCTGACACTTGTGTCAGGAATTACATTAATTTGGTCCTAATATTAAATTTTCTAGAAAGAAAAATGAACGTTATATCCTTTCCAATCAAAATGATGCATAGATTGCTTTTATGAAATGACTTTAGGGAAAAGAATACAATCACCCATCTGCCAAATAATAGCTAACAAATCATGCGCTATATAATATCATAAGGGATTGAAAAAATAACTTTTTTCTATCTTAAATATACATATGATGTGCAATTGCACAATTAAGAATCTGTGCTATACATTGTTGTTACTGTTAACTTGAATTTAACATGATAGTGTATTCATATAACATAATATGTCCAATAGTACACATTCATAAGGGAAGTCAGTATGCCATTACAGCATTTATTTATGCTATTCATTGTATAGCATTGCTTTATTTTCATCTATAATAGCTTCTCTATAAGATGCACTACATATTGTCTACTCATTTGAAATTTCTCTTGCAACAATAAATGGAACAATTTTAATTAAATAGATGACTTCCCTCTGACATTTTTTTCTATTAGTTATCTTGTTGCATTAGGCATATTGTATTCATACTTGATCAATCTTTTGCCTTTAGGGGGAAATTCTAGTCATTTCTATTGACCACACTTGGACTCATATTTTTTTAACTGCCATTTGCATAGGTAAAGACACCATTTACTTTGTATTTAAAATTAAATTAAAATTGTACTTTTATTAGCACTGTAGGGATCCATGGGGTTAATTCCCTATGTTCCTAAAAAAAGGGAACAAACAACTTTCCCTTGTTTGTTATAGTTATACAGGAGCAGTGACCAGCTCCATGTTGTAGCCCCCACCCTTCCCAACTATAGTCAGGTGATCCCACTGGTGTCTAATAAAAGGGCAGCCAAGTTTGGGAGTTTTACTTTGAAAGCAGCTAGTAAGTTGCAGGTGAAACTTAGTCCCTTTGTAAAATGTATAATGAAGCAATAGAATTCTTATTGAATTAGATGAAAATTAACCGTAGGACTGGCCTGATATGGGATGACTTTGACGTAATTGGCCAGCTTAAATATATTGCAATATATGGACAAACAATCCCTGTTTTGTTTAAAGGGTAAGGCATTTTTCAGTAGCAGTATGCACAAAATGTCTCTGTCTTAAATATATTGATAATGGGTTGAGTGCAGAGGACTCTTGTATTTGACTATATGTATTTTGTGGTCACAGCCTCATTGCACCCCCGCCTAATGTTTTTAAAAATTAATGGTGAGCACAACTTTCCCTTGTTTGTGCGTAGTATATCCCATGTGAGTGGTTTAGAGTCTCTGAACATATCTTGAATAGTATTAAATCTGCTTGTTATCCACCACAAGAATGATGAGGAGTGCATACCTGGGGGGAAGGCAGGATTATGAAATAATGGTCTGAGTGGGGATGGGAGTTTTTCAAGGGTATAAGGTGGATTTAACTTTGTCCCATTTCATCACTGAATATTTGATAATCATGTTATCCATGCTCCTTTTTGGCCTATGTGTTTGTTCTAGCCATAACAGATCTGCAGCTGTATGTGGGGCAGACAATTGGTTTTCAAGTATTACCCATCTGTTTTTGCTGTTGGTAGAGTGCCACTTGACTATTTGGGCTAAGATAGCTGCCTTCCTGTAGCTTTCCAAATTTTGGAAAGCTAAGCCCCGTCTTTTGTTGCCATGTAAAATCTTACATGTGTTGCTGTAATTTATCCAGATCTTTCTTTGGTGGAGGCATAGGCAGAGCTCTATATAGTATACAAGTTTGGGAAGTAAGTTCATTTTTACAGAGTATATTCATCCTATCCATGAGATGGGCAACTTGTGCCATCGTTGGATGTCTTTACATAAAGAGGCTAGAAGGGGAGTGTCATTAATATCTGATATTTGTTTGGTTTAAGGAGGGATCATCACTCATAGATATTTCAGTCCTTTCTTAGCCCATTGAAATTCAAATTTAATTATAGGAGTTCCTGGGTTGGTCTATCGTGTGTTAGATTTAGGGCTTCCGATTTATTGCTGTTCATTTTAAAGCCTGATATGATAGCAAAATCTTGTATTTCTTAATATAAATTGGGTAATGTAATCTGAGATCTGGTTATTGAGAATATAGTATAGTCCGCAAATACTAAAATCTTCTATGTACATGTTCCTATTGTAATCCGTGTGGTATCTGGGTTGCTTCTTATTCTGTGTGCTAGGGGTTCTATACAATAATGATGAATATTAAGGGGGATATCAGGCATCCCTGTCTGGTTCTGTTTTTAATTGGGAATGGGGATGAGTGATATCCTCCCATTAATATTTGAGCTGATTGTTGGATTGGTGCATTGTATAATTTCATTACTGCTGTGGTAAATTTAGAACCACATCCCATGTGGATTAGTGTGTGTGGTATATATCTCCAGTCTATGCGGTTGAATGCTTTTTCTGCGTCTAATGATAATAGCATAGAATTTATGTTGGCGTCTTCGACCGCATAGACTATTTACAGAATTTTTCTGATGTTATATGTTGCTTCCCTACCTTGTATTAATCATGTTTGGTATTGATGAATTAGTGTATGTAGGTGTTTATTGAGACTATTTGCTAGTATTTTCGCATAGATTTTAAGGTCCAGGTTGATTTGGGATATTGGACTATAATTTTGACACAAATTGAGATCTCGGTTAGGCTTTGGGATCACTATTATGCTAGCCCTTGACATATCTTGCGTTACTTCTGTATCTAAGAAGAGCAGTGTGTTGAATAGTTTGGTGAGTGCTGGTGTGAGCAGAGGTTGGAATTTCCTGTAATATTGTAATGTGAAACTGTCTGGCTCGGGTGCTTTGGATGGTTTATGTTGGGATATAGCTAATTCTACTTCTGCTTCTCAATCAAGTTCTTCTCGTTGGGCTCTCTGGAGTTGTGGGGGTCGGTCTCCTGTAAATATTTTTGTATGGCTCTTTCAGTTGTTGTCGGGGCTGTAGTTGTCCCATTGTATAGCTTTGCATTAAATGCTGAAAAGATGTTTACTATTGTTTGGGGATTATTGACTGTCTCTCCCGTTTCTGATTAAAGTACTCTAATCAGGCTTAGGTTCTTATTATGGTTAAGGGCAGAGACACACGGGAAGATTCTGGGAGATTTACTCACCCGGCTACTAATCGCCTCTTCTTCGGGCGACAAATGTCGCAAAATGTAGGAGTGAATGTACAAGTGCTGCAGGTCAGAAAGAATATTTCTTTCCTAACCTCAGAGCTGTAGCTCCTCACTCATGGAAGGCAGGAACACAAGAGGATGATGGGGGGAACTGACATCACACACGAGGAAGGAATAGGAGGAGGGTTTACAAACAAGGAAAAATAGAGCCTGCCGTATAGCTTTGGTCACTAGGTGGCAGCATAATAATGGGTAAGCATATAAGCATTTGTTTGTAACTAGTTTGTCACTAATGATGAGAATTTTTTTTGCCAAGTTTCACCGTGAAAATGAAAAATGTAAAAAGGGAAAAAAAACACCCAGAGAAATACAGTATAGGCTGACGACTGCAGCCGTTCATTTTATGAATTTTATACTTGATTGACAAAATTCTTAAAACTCACAAGAAATAACACCAATCTCACATCTAAGAGAGTTATAAGGTTATGGTATTGTTTTGCAAGTTTTGTGATTTGCTTTATTGCAGATTTTATCACATGAAATGAAACTAGAGTTTCAGCTTCTTCTGATGAAGTGTTCATAAAATGTTACCTGTACAGGCTTTCACTTTATCTTATTTCAGTTGTAATGTGTTGCTGTAGGAACAGGTGGATGATTAGTGCAAGCAGTAATGTCAATCTTGATTTTCATAGTTTGCTTGTTACCAGGCATTTTGAATAGCGTAAAGCCCATTCTTCTTTAACTCTGCTATTAGGAACTCAGATGTGTCGGTATAATGAGAGTATTTACGCGCCACACCCAGTGCTGTTTTATGCTCTTTCACTAAAGTTTACAGATTACTGCATTTATTAGACTTGAATGATGCCCTGTCCTGTCAGTTGTTAAAATATTTCAAATATCTTCAGATATATTTCAAAATATATTGCTAGAATGTGCAGTGTACTGTATAATAAAACTCACCTGCCACTCTGCTTGTACATGTCATGGAGCAGTATTTGAACTATTTTTGTGTATTGAAAGCATTCTCAAATTAGCATTGCAAATTGGGGTCAATCTAATTCAAGTTAGTATCTGTTAGTATTCTGGCTACTAATAGACACACTGGGAAGAGGCATAGAGTGGCAGAATTTCTGTTCTTAAGCATTGTAAAACTCATCTGCCCATAGCTTTAGGCCTGTGTATGCTCAATCTTCACATCTACTCTGTAGTGATAGAAATATTTTGATTGAACCATTGCATGTGCTGTACTTGAATATTTTCTTAAGCATTTCAAATGAAATTGTTGGTGCAGCTGTTTTTAATTAAATAACATCTATAAGTAAGTACCTGATTGGCCGAAATAACAAGCTTATGATACCATAATATGTGATTATATTGTTATCAGTGTAACAGTGAGGAGTTGCTAAGAGGCAGAGTTACATAGTTAGATTGGGTTGAAAAAAGACCATCAAGTTCAATTCCTTCAAATGAAACCCAGCAAATGCTTTAGCCAAGTCTAGGAAAATAACATCCACTGCCTTCCCAAAATCGAGATCCCTGCCCACCTTCTCATAAAAGTAAATTAAAGTAGTCTGGCAAGATCTATTATGCATTAAACCATGCTGGCAGAAAGTCATAATATTATGATTTGCAATGAAGGCCAGTATTTTATTTCCTAATACCCCTTCAAAAAGCTTTCCTATTCCTACCACTGATGTCAGACTAACCAGCCTATAGTTTTGAGGCTGAGAATGGGATCCTTTTTGAATAACAGCACCACATTAGCTATCCGCCAGTCTCTAGGCATTGTGTCAGACCAAAATGAAAATTTAATTAAAGTGGTTTGTCAATCACAGAGCTAAGCTATCTAAATACCCCGGAATGAATACCATCCAGTCCCGGACTTCATACGTGAACCATGCAACATTAGTTGTATTACTAGGGTTGGGACTATTAAGATGAAAACCTTTATTAACTGTTTCCTCATTTTTGTATACAGACAAAAAATGTGAGTTCAGACTCTCTGCTTTTTTCCTGTTCTCATCAATCAGCAGACCCCCCTAAGATATTAAAGGTCCAAACCCTTCCTGCTTCATTTTTATTTACTATTTGCATATAATAAAAATAAACTTTTTACTGCTTGCTGCAATATCCTTTTCCATATTCCTTTTAGCTTGCCTAAAAATCTGAATAATGCACTTCATGAATAGAATGTGGTAAATGGAAGAGGACTGTATGAACCCAATGGGTCTGCATATGCCCTCATTATGATCCGATCACTGGGCAAGATGCCAAACCATTTACTACAACCAAGTAACTTCAGACAACCTTAATAGGTCTGGATTGGTTGCGATGGCCTGATTGTTTGGCACCTTGCCCAATGATCAAATCATAATAAGGACATATGCAGACCCATTGGGCTGATACCATTCTCTTCCAAATTGATTTGTAATCCTTATTGATAGTTATATAGATGGGATTGGTCAGACGGGTTTTTCCCCACATACAGTATGATCCAAACAGCTGCTGATTCCGTTTTGCAAGGTTGGCCAGCTATATTTTAATTTTCTCTGCCGAGACAATTTATTTATTTTAGCATATTAGACCATCTGAAATATTCATTACTGAATTAATGTTGTCTCCCTCTTGTGCATGGAAATAATATCTTGCAGTATATCTTAGCATTACCTTCATCCATTAATTGCTGTTAAAATGAAAAAAGTAAATATGGACAAATCTGCATCACTAATGTATTTTTAAGAGAACAGCTGGTGCTACTAGGGACTGAAATATTGGAATTCATTAAGTAAAAAATGAAACACTTCAGATCCTCACAAAAACATGTTCTGCTATAGTTGATCTAGATATTTTCTAAATTCACTCAAAAGGCAAAAGTGGTAAATTCTTAAAGGAAGACACAGCAAAAAATTCCCAATGTAACTTGAATTAGATACAGTATCTGCCTTCTGATGCAACAGCAGTCTGGTCCACTGGCAGTTGTATTTCTAACAAACTTGCTCTTAGTATACTGTATTGTTTGAGCCACAGTTAAAGCGAAATAATGCAAATAAATAAAAGCATTTTACTCAATAGCTTTTCTTTTTTTCTTTCTCAGCTCTCTCAGCTGCAACTATTCACTTCCTGGTGCTTCTTCCTGGACAGAGAGCTTTCTCACAGCCCTTCCCCTTTCCACAGGTGATAACTAGCACCTGAATAGCTTTTATAGCCTCATTGTTATTCGTCACATTAAATCTCTCTCTCAATCACTGGATACTCTGCAATGTGAGCACTGTTGGCTCAGTCAAGCACTACATAGCTCTACATTGGCAGATTGAAGATGCTTATTAAGCCCCTTCAGACTTCAGAGTCAACATCTTATCTGCCCATGTGCAGGCCCTCCCCAATTACATTCTCAACACATATTTGACTGAAAATTGACCATAAAATCCAGTCAGCCAAGGACCACTTTGGCACAACTGATGCTGTTCTCTCCTGACAGACCTGCATAGACCCTACTGTGTGATTCAGTCGTTGGCCCTATGGTCAATAATTGGATCAGCCCAATTTGGCCTGCATGTGGGTGACCAAATCATGGCCAGATTTTCTCATTTGGTGCCTTTGCCAAACAAGCAGATATAGCTATTTATAGCCAGCTCAAATCGAAACCATGGCATCCGTTTACTGTGGTAAATGCAATTATATGTTACCGCAAGTTAACGCTGCAACTATTTACTAAACTAAAATGAGCTCAGAAGTCATTGCGATCCCTGGCGGTAACTATGTTAATGAACAAGCTTACGTTAGTGGTAATTTCTGCGAGTTGTGAATTTTCTGCCGACAAATTAATATTTATGCTCTAAAATAATCTTGTTTAATGGCATTGATTTGTGGCCAGATATGTATCTTCAAAACTGCTAAACTTTATAGATATTATCAACAACACAGTAAACAGATTTCACCCAAATCAAACATGTATGCATCATATGAATCCACATTTCAATACATCCAGTCACAAGTTAGCCCCTGCCAATAGAATGAATACCTACGTGTAACAGAGACAGATTTTCCTAGAAAGAAAGTGAAACATTTTGTACAAGTGTATGCTTGTTAAAGTAGAAATGAACACTTGTGAATATACTTAGGATGAAGTGTGGCTATACAGTATGAGTGGAGGAGCATAGCAGCCAATTCTAACTTTTACATTTAAAAAATGATTTATGTTTTTCAGTCTGACAGTATATCATAATTATGGATTTTACTTATGTTGCATTAACTGATATAATGCACTTTTACTGGAAGTCTTAGAAATGAACATGCTTATTGATCGCTGTAATATTCATATTAATGATATATTGTTGCACTGCATGGTCTTTTTTTGGTATATACACTGTAAAATGTTATTGGTATGATCCCAGGGGGTCTGCATCAAGTCTGCCTTTCAGGAATGTGGCTCTATATGCAGAAAAGCTTGACTTACATCTGACAATAACTGTGGTTTGCTACAGGTACCTATTATCCAGAATGCTTGGGAGCTGGGGTTTTCTGCATAAGGGATATTTCCATAATTTAGATCTCTGTGCATTAAATCTACTAAAAAATCATTTAAACATTAAATAATCCCAACAGGCTGGTTTTGCCTTCAGTAAGGATTAATTATATCTTAGTTGGAATCAAGCACAAAATACTGTTTCATTATTACAGAGAAAAAGGAAATCACTTTTAAAAATTTGAGTTGTTTGATTATAATGGATTCTATGGGACAGACAACCTGAAATTTGGAACTTTCTGGATAACGGGTTTCTGGATAACGGATCCCACACTGTACAACAATGTCCTTGTTGTTTTGCTTGGCCAAGTATAAACTTTTCATACACAACTGACTGCTTTCTAAACTAAGGTCTGTTGGGCTTAATGAAGTCATTTGCACGTGGATAGGAAACTGGCTACAGGATCGGGTACAGAGGGTAGTTGGTCCCCCAGGACTCAGTATTGGGTCCACTTTTATTTAACTTGTTCATTATTGACTTAGGGGAGGGTGTTGTAAGTAATGTATCAGTGTTTGCAGATGACACAAAACTATCCAGCCCAATTAATTCCATCCAGGATGTGGCATCCTTGCAACACGATCTTGACAAACTGGCAATCTGGGCAGCTAAGTGGCAAATGAGATTCAATCTTGATAAATGTAAATTCATGCACCTGGGATGTAAAAATATCCAAGCCACTTATACCCTTAATGGGACTGCACTAGGCAAATCCATTATGGAAAAGGACCTTGGAGTCCTTGTAGATGATAAACTTGGCTGTAGAAAGCAATGCCAGTCAGCAGAATTAAGGGCAAATAAGGTATTGAGCTGTATTAAAAGGGGCATAGAGTCAAGGGAGCAGGGGGTCATTCTTCCACTGTATAGAGCACTTGTAAGGCCCCATCTAGAATATGCCGTACAGTTTTGGTCTCCATCACTCAAACAGGACATTATTGTATTAGAGAGGGTACAGAGAAGGGCAACTAAGCTGGTAAAAGGTATGGAAAATCTTAGCTATGAGGAAAGACTGGCCAAATTGGGGATGTTCACGCTGGAGAAGAGGTGCTTAAGGGGTGATATGATAACTATGTATATAAATATATAAGGGGATCATATAATAATCTCTCTAATGCTTTATTTACCAGTAGGTCTTTCCAGCTGACACAAGGTCATCCATTTCAATTAGAAGAAAAGAGGTTCCGCCTAAATATTTGGAAGGGGTTTTTTACAGTGAGAGCTGTGAAGATGTGGAATTCTCTCCCTGAATCAGTTGTACAGGCTGATACATTAGATTTAAGAAGGGGTTGGGTAGCTTTTTAGCAAGTAAGGGAATACAGGGTTACGGGTAATAGCTCATAGTCCAAGTTGATCCAAGGACTAGTCTGATTGCCATTTTGGAGTCAGGAAGGAATTTTTCCCCCTCTAAGGCAAATTGGATTGCCTTCCTCTGGATCAACTGGCAGATAGGTAGTTAATATATATAAAAAAAAAGGTTGAACTCGATGGACATGTGTCTTTTTTTCAACCTTACTTACTATGTTACTATGTTACAGTACTATGATTTTTTTTTTTTAGTTATCTGATCCATTCTGCTTGGATTTATATAAGAGATACTTAGAAGGGCAGATTTGCTAAAGGGAGAAGTGGCAAACATTGGCGACAATTCACCAGCGTTACTGCCCGCAGGGACATCGCCAATTTACTAACAGGCGAAGGCGTCAATTTGGTAGCGAAAGAGATAGGCGGTAGCGCTCTTTCGTACTCTTATCGCCAGCCGACAATTCGCTCTGGCAAATGGACGTTACTCTGCAAATTCACTAAAATTCAGATTTTACTGAATGTTACCTCTTTTGCCAGACTTGCCTTCACCACCTCAGACCAGATGAACTGCACTGGAGTGCATAGATCTTCCTCAGTCTTCTGTTACTTACATTATATTCTTTAGTGGAAAAAGCATCAATGTTCAAAAAACGCTCGTGTCTTTTCCTTTTTTCAGAGTGATAGCCTGCAAAAGTCCTTAAATTTTTTTGGGGGGTACCGGTTTCCCCCATACATTTTCTAATATTGGGAACATTAACTATACAGTGGGCTCACGTGTAGGGAATTTTAACAACTCTATTGTCTTTATTAAGGTTCCGTGGACTTGTGTAATTAACAGTGGAAATGTAATGTATTTGCTGTAACATATAACATAAAGACGTCCATTCAACTTTAAATCTCCAACCATATGCAAATTAACCTGAGTGCAAGACCTCTAGCGAATTTACACTAGGCAGAAATAAACTCTAGCGCATCTTCGCTTTGAATTGCTCACATTGCCGACGAAACTCCGCATTTTTGTGTATAAGCGTTGTCTAAGCGAATTTTCACCTGGTGATTTTCACCTGGCGACGGGTGTGAAGTGGCCGCTGGTGATGTTTCGCAGTTAAGTGAATCTGCCCTATAGTATTTACTTATTTATTAGGATGATGCACTTTTGCTGGCCTATGAACTTACATTGCTACTGTCCACTGATTTATTGTTGTTAGATATGAACTTTGTCATTTATAAATTTACATTACTGCTATTTATCACATATGTGTTGTAATATATATGGATTGTGCTGTTACATGTGTGAATATATTCTTTGCTTGGTATTTTGTACTTTATTGAACTACCTTAAGCCTTAATGCTCCTTAATTATTCTCATGTATTGCGGTATGCTTTAGTATGTTGTTCTTTGGTATTTCTCTTTATTATTTAACTATAGAATGGTGATTGTTACACTATTATTAGGTTGATATGTAGTTATGTTATTGTGTGTGTTGGGTACAACATTAGATTTTTGGCCTGTCCTTGGAAGGGAAAGTTTGTGGGGCCCCAAAATGATTGATGGTTTCTATTCGAAGGTAATTTAATAATTTATTTGCAAATTTAACTAGCACAGGGCTTTGAGTGAAGAGGAAAGAGGGTACAGGGTTGAGAGAATAGAGCATTCTTACATGCCAGGCAAAAGTTCAGCCTTTGATATAGTAAATACAAAGCAATGACAGTATAATTTAATCATACATTGATAATAATGCCCCCAGGGCAGAGATGAAAAGATTTTAGACTCATAAAACATCTTAATAACAGTCACTCAATTATATACAATGCAGCTTATAATGGCTCATCCCAAGACTTAACTTGACCGGTCTTCAAGATAAGTTCTTTTACACTGCCCTAGGAAACCCAGCCCCACAATTCAGAAGCACTGCTCTAGGTCAAATGATATCCTTCAGATGGGAATAACAAAATAATATGTTGCTATTATGCAAATTATCATCACATACAAGAATTTTGATCAAAATGTTTAGAATCAGTGAAATATTCTGAACGTGATTTAATTTTTGAAGACATTTATAAGCTTTCATGGTTTATTTGTTTTACCTATCATCATAAAGCATGAGATGGGGATAATGATACAAGTGTTACTAAGGAATATTTACTGATATAGCCTAGAATGTGCCAGTAATTTTTTTGTTCTCCGCTACTTTGCAGCCAATTTCAAATATGTCAGCATCCATTTGGCATGTAAAAATAAATAATAATGATCCCACTTCAAAATATTGTAACGCTTTCTTGGCCTATTCTGCCAATTAGGAGTTAAGGGTGACCAGCTAGGTAGTGAGCATGGGTTACATTGCGAATCTTCACCCAGGGCAGAGCCTTCGCCAAATGGAAGCTTCCCCTTTAAACTGTAGTTGAACTACAACTCACAGGCATATAAGTGTAAAGTAGAATAATGGACGCCAGGAGGTTCTTAAAAAGGTAAAACAGGAGCATAGATTTATTATGCCAGAGGCAAATGACCACAGGTTTACTTACAAATATACTGAGGACACAGCAGGTGGAATCACTTTGGACAGTACAAGGTTCACAGTGAGACAGGTGCGACTCCCAAAGGATATTGCAGATAGGTGTACATCAATTCCCAGTTTAACCGACGTTGCCAGTGAGGGGATCGGGATCGATCAGGTACGGTACACGTAGTCCTTTGCTCACCTAGATGCCTATCAACTGAGTTCCCTGCTCTAAAGGCAAACAGGCCTTGTGGGAAGCTACTCCCTACTACAATCCTCGTTGGAGCGACAGCTGCTGTTTCTGCTACACCTCTCTGTCTTTCTCTCCTAGAGAGACTATAACAAGATCTTACTATATTAGCTGGTCCTCGTTCACGGGGTTACCTGGTCCCCGACTTAGCACCAAAGGTGTCAGGTCCCTCTGGGGTAAATGCTTACTGGGGCCTATAGTGATCCCAGGCTCAATGGGGATTCACCTAGCAGCAGCACCAGGAGCCAAAGAGAAAGAGGCACTCCCTGAACAACACTATATAGCAGTGTGGCAGGGGAGTGTCATTACACTCTTTGTCAAATAGGTGTGGGTGTTACACTTTACCAGTTACAAGGGCTGGGCCCATTAACAAGGGAAAAGAGAACTACATACAAAAGGTAGGGGATTAACTCTATAGGGATAGGATATCCTATAGGTCCCTACAATATTTCTATATTAAATGCAATGTAACCCCCAAATTAAAATGTTGCCTAATGAAAGTTGAAAAAAATATAATTACAATTTTACAGTTTATCATTATCTATATATTTATGATTTCCTGTTGAAATCATTATCGATATCTACTGTATTTCTCAATATCTTTAGCATTGGCAGTATTTCTTGTTTGCAATGCTGTTCAGAAACAATGTAGCATTATGGGAGACTTGGCTGGTGGAACGTTGACATCTGCTGTTGTTTTAATAGTCAGAACCAGTTGTGAGTGCAGAACATAGCAAATGAATGGCCATGGGCACTGGAGGAATGCCACTGTTGCCAGCATTGGTTTTTGTCCATAAAATAGCCCAATAATGATAGCTACATTCTCTTTTGCGAGGTAGAAATACAAGTCATATACACAAATTAAAGATTTTGA
Organism: Xenopus petersii; assembly: GCA_038501925.1. Taxonomy (NCBI): domain Eukaryota; kingdom Metazoa; phylum Chordata; class Amphibia; order Anura; family Pipidae; genus Xenopus; species Xenopus petersii. The sequence continues at coordinate 116,586,531 of CM076675.1, forward strand.
TTTCTAAATACTTTGATATGAACATTTACACCAAACTAACCTTAAAAATTGTGCAGTGTTTATCAAATAGTATTGAATGTATGTTTTATGAACCATTTGCAACCAACACCCAGTGGGGGAATTTGCAAGCCATGTGACTGACCTTGTGTGAGAGTTAGGCATGACTATTGCTATGTTGGAAAAAGCCAGCACTATTGCATAACGGGGAGATTTAGTCGCACAACGACTGATTGTCTCTTCTTTGGGGCGACTAATCTCCCCAAACTGCTTCCCTGTGTCTTCTGTCTGCTTGGGGCGACTAAATCTCCCCGAATCTCCAGGTGTGCCCTTACCCTAAAGCACTTACATTTTTTGGTTGTTACTATTTTTTTAACTACAGTTAAAGTGATACTGACACTTTGTATTTTTGCAGGAATGTGGCATTATCTTTTCAAAGCTTACTTGAACTAATGTTTTAATATTAACACTTTGCCACCCACTTGTGTCTGGCCCTGACAACTCTTTAGCCACGGCATTGATGCTACTAACATGCTATGAAGATATGTTATCAATAGAGCAAGATTTAAGGCAATACTGAACAGAATAAAAATAAATTAAAGCAGTATCTGCACCACATATATAAATGAAACTCCAAAACTCAGATTCTGTAAAAATATATATGGCGGAATGTAATAAATATCGCAAAGAGTAAAACAATTTGCACAAATAAGAATAAACATTTGCATATCACAGTGTAATAATTCTTCCTTAAACTGTTATTGCATTGCGAATTTTACTTGCCCATTGTGCACTTTTAAGAAATGTTTGAAGGTGCCAATCTTTTGGAGCAAACACAACAACTTTTTCAGTAAGAAGTTTTATTACATTCACTTGCACTGGAGCAAACTATAAAGTTTGCATACCTTCTTCCACTGTTGGAAGAGGTTGCTAAGCAGTTTCCAGGTTCTTCGCAAAAGCTACATTAAATTCATGCAAAGGAAAATGTGTTTGCATAAAGGCATAACTTTTACCATTGTGATTATTTTTTTATATATAGTTGACAAGAAACTGCTAATCATGCAAAACCCTTAGGTCTACCTCTAGAAACAGCCTGTGGATACATTATAAATAAACAGTGCAATCTTGAAATCGCATATACAAAAAGTTCATGAACAGCTCATTACTCTATCAGATGTCATAAACTTCATGCATAATAACCCCAAACCAAGTGCTCAACAGTCCATACATTTTATAAAATGATACATTATTTCAATATATATATAGTTCTTATAAAATAATGAGAGCCTCATATCCCCCTAAGTGATGCATGGGTTGAATTCATCAAATACACATAGTTCATTATGGTTTTATGCAAACAATAGATCATATATAAATATGCAGAGCATCCTCAGGGTATAAATTACAAGGTGCCCTTTAACAATGCATTTGTTACTTTTCCCATTAAAAAATCAAAGCATACAAAAATGAGTTTAATATTATAATGCATGAGAGCTTTCCCTTTAAATAAACCCTTATGAACATCTCCATGGCCTGCAGCCTCATGCCTTTATATAATAGTGGAACTCCCACATAATTTTTAATATAATAATATAGGAGTATGTTATTATTGTTATATTTTTCGAAGGCTTTCATGTGAACATGGTGGCTCTATGGTATTCCCTCTTTCAATATACTGCATGGCAGTTGGTACTATTACAAACAACCATTTCATAAAATGCAAGTATAATGAGGAATTCCTCAAAAAGAAAAACATTACAGTACATTGAGATACATCTTGCTGGGGGATACTTCATTTAAAACGTAATTTTATCATTAATAAACCTTTAAAATCCAAAGCTGCACAACCAAATGTGGAATAATGAACTTTTTCACATTTTTCACATTGAACTAATGGAAAGAGCTGTGAGTGCTTTCATTCATTGAAATAAATATAAATATATATATATATATATATATATATATATATATATATATATATATATATATATAGTTAATTTCCCTATGTTCGTAAAATCCTACTACATGGTGGGAAATCCCCTGCCTGGACAGCTACGGGTTGGACCTAAATTGAAGGGAGGGGAAAGGAGCCCTTGTCCATATGCAATGTGTTCTGGCAGATAATGGAGGTTGGCCAGAAGGTGTCACTGCTGTATATCTATTTTGATATAGCTTTAGCCATGTGCTCACAGCCATTGCTGCTTTCACTTTCATGGAGAATGGAGCTGTGATTTGTTTCCTTACTGCTGTGCACCTGGCCCTGGGGAGAGACATCACATGGTTGGCGATGCCCTGTTTGGGCTTGGGGATAATGGGACCCCTATAATTGAGATATTCGTGAGAGATACCGCCCAGGATAAGAGAGAGATTCCTGGAGATGGATGGCAGTCGGATGGGCTTTGCTGTGCTCACACTGTGGATGGTGTTGAGAGCATACCCTAAAGATTCAAGCTTCGGGTGCTTGGCTGAAGAATGTCATCACTGTGGATGCCTGTTCCAGCTATGTGTGAGCCTGCAAGCTCTGTGTGAGTCCCCGATTCAGTTTACCTGTGGAAGGGTAGTGAATGAATCAAGCATGTCTTCCCTGTTAATGATACAGATGTTGTTCATGTACCTTCAACGTGGGAGCAACTACCTCTGTCCATCTGGAGAGGTAATTGGGCAGGTAGCGCTACCTGGGGAAAGTTAAGAGCTCTTTGGGGAAAAGTGATTGTGACTCTCTTTGTCCACCAGGAGTGTAGTGTGGGACGTTACCTGGCAAGGAGGTGCCAGGATTGGACTGCAGATATCCCCAGGGTAGTGGGTCAGTAATATGTACTTGCATATTTACTTTGCACTTTCTTCTCTTAAATACAGTTTATATCCCAGTACCCTTTCAATTAGCAAAGGGGACTTAGGACCTGCAAGTGGTAAGAGGTAGGGATGGGGAATTTTTTTCGCCTTGTTTTGCTGCGGAATTGATGCCCATAGACTTGTATGTCGCCACGCAACAACATTTTTTTGATGCCCATAGACTTTAATGGGAGTCAGCGACATTTCGCCAGCGGCTAATTCTTGGTTAAACATAACGAGTCAAATTCACCCATCCCTAGTAGGAGGGTAATGATGTATAACCTATGGCACAGGGGGTGGCCAAGAAGGGATTATAGATATAGATATATATATTATTTTATTATCATGTATTTATAAAGCTCCAACATATTGCGTAGCACTGTAAATGTGATTATACAACTAAATCACATGAATTATATACATAGAACATAGGGAGTTACATACATCACAATCAATACCGGTACAAAAGGTGAGGAAGGTCCTATGCAGAAAGAGCTTACACTCTAAAGGGAAGGGAGTAATACACACGGTTTGGAAGTGGGCAAGATCGTATTAAGTGGGTGAAAAATGTGGTACTGTATGTGGTGTTGCGTTTGGTAGTTAAGCAGAGTGAGGGTAGGCTTCTCGAAATAAGTGCGTTTTAAGAGATTTCTTGAAGTCAGAAAGGTTGGGAGAAAGTCGGACAGACCGCAGGAGAGAGTTCCAGAGGAGGTGCAGCCCTTGCAAAGTCATGAATGTGAGCATGTGAGGAGGTAATAAGAGAAGAGTTGAGTAGCAGGTCAATGGAGGAGCATAATAAGCGGTTGGGTGAGTATATAGAGATGAGTTCAGAGATGTAGGGTGGGGCAGAGTTATGAAGTGCTTTGAATGTCAGGGTCATTAATTTGAATTTAATTCTGAGAGGTAATGGAAGCCAATGCAGGGATTGACAGAATGGCATGCCAGAGGAGGAGCAGTTGCTGAGGTGTATGAGCCTTGCAGCAGTGTTCAATATGGACTGGAAAGGTGACATGATATATATATATACTGCTGTACATGTCACAGTCTTTTCAGTAATGCCAGTTTAACTAAATTACCCACCCACAGATACACAGATAAATATACATCTTTCCTATAATTCACATGACAAATTTCAAAACATTGTCTCATTGTATTTATCTACCTAACCTTTAACTCAGCACACTTTAAGTACTGGAGCAATTATTGCACTTTGTAGTACATATGGTTGCTCTCTTTCAGCATTAAAGTATTTCACCCTAGTTATTAACTCATGGAATTGTTATGATTACATGTCATAATAGATTGATACAGAAGCACACCACTCCATTTAAATCGGTGGATAGAAAACATAACAAAGCCTTCTGAATGACTTTATTTTATGTGATTTAAAAGGCCTGAAAGTGATCTTTCAATATCTGTCTAGCGAGCTACCTAAAATGTACTAAAAATTCAGAGGAAAAGAAGAACATGCTTGTACAGTAATAATGTAAAGAAATACATTCAATTGTAAACTGGGAAGCGCGTCATAAGATTGTTGCTTAGCAACAAGAATAAGCTTCTCAGAAAGGAAGCACTACAGTAATCATTGCACTTCCCGACTGGTTACCAAGCAACCAGCTGCACAGAGAATTGGTAAAGACACTAAACAGGAGATAAAGTGCAGGAAAAAGCAGAAGTTATTGAACACACAGGGCTAATCACAAATAACCTAATTAATGTAATGAAGTGATAATAGAAAAAGTAAATGCCCCATGTTAAAAGAAAATAGTGATAAATATACAGTACAAAGCAGTGTTCAGAAATTATTTTATAGATTCTAGCCATAGATGAGTTTGAAACTAGTAAATCTTTTTAAGGCATCATTTTGTGGTAAAATCATTTCCATAGCAAAATGCCTTGGGAATGAAAGTTCCATGTATTTTTGTCTATATGGTGAAATTATAATGCTCATCATAATCCCGATGATAACTGCATTTGACTTGCATATGTTAAGTAAGGAAATCATCTAAAAAGTACTCCGAGGTACCATAGGGCATTATATAAAGCTTCACTATAGCAAATGCCATGCAGGGAACATTCCAAACACAAGTGCTGTGTTCTGCATTGGATAATTATTTAAACCATTTCTCCCTGCTTGTAGTTATTATTGGAAAAGTCAGGGTTTGGGCACCCTGATAGACCAAGAGATGTGGCTGCTCAAAAAAAATGTGGAAACAACCCTTCATGAATCCACTATTACATTTTAGAGACATCAGCATTCCAGTTATAGAATAAAAGTAGAGTGCTCAAATAGTCAGTTTTACAGATAAGAAACATTTCGGATAAAAATCCCCAAATTCCCAGTGGTTGTTTCTAGAAAATGAGAGCAGTTGAAAAGTGATTTCCAGTGCTTTCAGATGCAGGTAGAATTGGTTGCCATGAGTAACTACCCTGGTGCAAAATAGCCCATTGTTTGCACAGTATGAATGATAACAATCATCTATTGGAGGATTTAAGCAAGAAACATATGCAAAGGTTGAACATATCCCAAAACGCTTACGTATAAAGAATTAACCAGCATTATTGAAGGATAACAATGAATATCTTGAAAAATGGCAGTATATTTTGAATAAAGCAAGCCTGGACTTAATTTAGCTTACCATAGAGTAACTACAAACTGGGCTATAGCGAACAGCATTAGAAATTATCAAGATACAGAACGAGCTTAAAGAGAGCTTACAATAGGAGGAGTTTGTCGCATTGAATGCCCAGATGGCAAGTTTAGAGAAACTCAAGAGTGATCTGTTGTTAATAAAACTTAGAAAATACAAATAAGACACAGAAGATTACTTACTCAAGCTGGTATATATTTGGCAGGAGGAGAGAAGGCAGGGGCGGGAATGCCCAAAAACGCAAGCACCTCGAGGAATTGTCAACAGTGATGTCACATACCAGTCCACTGATAGCAAGGCAGAAGGAGAGCTGCGAACACAATCTAGGAACCGTGGCAAATGGAACCAAGAGCAGGAGCTACTGTGAGTGTTTTTTAGGTACAAACCCAGAAGACGTCCCTCCTGCTTCGCATCAGAGACCCAAACGCCAAAGAAAATGTACAGAGGTGGACATAGACCTACTACCTGCCAAATCACAGCAGAGATGGAGAACTTCACATACACAGAAGAAATTAAGTAATATAGATTGCTCAATTACAGCCGCACAAAACAACTTGGTGGTACATATCTCTTCATTTTCTCTTACTGGCATGCAGATTGCTGTTCCATTTAATGAGGGTAGACCCTTCAACTACTGAGTTTAGTAAATGTGTACATTCCTTAAGATTTAAAATGGCATTTAAGGAGCAAGCAGGTATTTCTGCAAGTAAGTTGAAAAAGAGAAACCCTTATTTTACACCAGAAATTCACAGTAAGTCGCATATGGGCACATTTACTTAGCTCCAGTGATTAGAATGAAAAAAACTTTGAATTTCAAAGGTTGTTTTGCCTACTTTGAATAGGCTACTTCGACTACGACTTCAAATTGAACAATTCAAATGAAAAATCATTCTACTATTCAAACCATTCGATAGTCAAAGTACTGTCTCTTTAAAAAAAGCTTCGACTACCTACTTCGCCACCTAAAACCTACCGAGCATCAATGTTAGCCTATGTGGACCTCCCCCATAGGCTTTCTAAGTAATTTCTGATCGAAGGAAAATCGTTTGATCGATGGATTAAAATCTTTCGAATCGTTCGATTTTTTCTTCGATCACTCGATCAAACTAAATGTGGTAAATCCTTCGACTTCGAAATTCGAAGTCGAAGGATTTTACTTTGATGGTCGAATATCGAGGGTTAATTAACCCTCGATATTGGACCCATAGTAAATGTGCCCCTTAATGTGTTTGAAAGGCTTGTTATCCAAGATGTCACCTCTCTGAATTGAAACATAAAAGATAAAATGTTATACAACGTGTCCAAAGAGGAATACAAAGCACTTATGGAGCTTAAGAACATTAACCAAATCATCATTATGAAAGCAGACAAGGGAGGGGCCATAGTGATTATGGACAAAGAGAAGTATTTACAAGATGTATATGATCAATTATCAAACATTGAACATTATGAGAAACAAATTAAAGATCCCACTTCTGTATTAAAAAGGGAAATTGATGCTTACATCAGTGATGTGTACTTGGAAGGGATAATTGACAAGGATGCTAATGATTTACCATGATTTTTCAATGACACCAGTTTTATATTTATTACCAAAAATTCATAAAAATCTGTTTAACTCTCCAGGACATTCAATTCTTTCTTGTACAAATGGTCTCTTACAAACTTTGAGTGTATTTGTGGATCATTACTTGCAGCCCTTAGTGACGGAAGGGCGTTATTTATTAAAGTCCGGTTTTTTTCTGGTTGAACTTTTAAAGGGGAAAACCGCCATTTTTTCATAGGAAAAAAAACAATTTTTTTTTTTGTTATTTATTAAACCCCGATGCTGTTAAAATCCTAATAAAAAAATACTCCAACTCAGACCTGCCAAGTTCATGTAGAATTCAATGGCAGATGTCCCGAAGATTTGCGCTGGGTTTCCAAAAAAGCTGCAGTATTTGGGTGTCAAATCCAAAAATAGTGGTTTCTGATCTTATCAAGACTTTTCCCGCCCAAGAATTTATCAGGAAAATTTAATGATAAAAAGGGGGGCAGATTGGAGTGGTTTGCCAAAAATAGTGAGATTAATTCAGATTTTGATAAATTACCCCCCAAATACTGTTTAAGGGACACAACAGATTTTTTGAATAGACTGAATTTAATGACCATGTACTTTTCTATGCACTGTTGATATGCAATCTTTATATACTTGCATACCTCATACAGAGTGTACATAGAAGCATTGTGTAATGCAGCGTATCCCAACCCCAGAACTAACCCCAAGGTTCTGGTCTCGGCCCACTCTTCTGCCTGTAGCAGTCGCCTTTGGCCCTTCGCCCTTCACTACTCAGATGATGCCAGGTCTTATTGTGGGAGAACCAATGAGATATTTCTGAGCAAGCTAGGGAACCATGCGTGGTATTGTAAAATGGGAAACAAGGGATGTAGTCAAAGCCAGGCTGGGTCATAAACAGTCAGACAAGCAGTACAAATTCAGGCGATGGGAGAGTAGTCAGGTTACAGGCAGGTCAAACACACTGAAAGCGTAGTACCAAACAGGATCCAAGAGAAAAGTTGAAAACACAGCAAAGGTCAGGACAGGCAGCTAACTAGACATATTCCGGGACAGGCAAGATCAGTAACAGAACAGTAACACAGCAATAAACACACCCAGGAACTATAGAATATTCCTAATGTTGGGCAATGAGCAAAAGGCAACTGCGTCCTTAAATATTTGAATGTCGCACCAAGCATGATGACATCATTCAAGCCACGATTCAAAGCAGGAAGGCTTTCCTTTTCACAAATCGTGCATTGGCGCGCTGGGAGGAGGACATGGAGATTGGTAGCAATGTAGTTATCAGTTATGTCATTATCTTTGTGTCTTTTATAGAACAAACAGTTTTTTTTAACAGCCCTTCTTTAAGTTTATTAACAACTATTTTGTTACGTGAATGATATTTTCTTTACTTTTTTGGCATGGGGAGAAATGAGAATTATTAGGAATCGGTAAAATAATTAACACGGTACACCCTACTTTAATATTCACATTACAATATCATCCTAGCAAAATACAATACATTGATGTAACCGTTATAAAACAAGATGGTGTACTAACCACAGACCTTCATAGGGAGGTTATGGACAAGAATAAATTACTATTACAAAGCATTTTTCATCTCCCCAACACAAAGAAGGGATTACCCTACAGCCAATTATTGAGAGTTAAAATAATTTTGTCTCAAGAGAGGGTGTGCGGAGGAAGATTGGAAGAGATGGCTGTAAATTTTATAGAGAATGATTAAGATCGGGTGCTTTGTTGAATCACAGAAAGAAAAAGTTAAAAGTTTACAAACAGAAGAATTATTGAAAAGAAAAACATAGATTAAATGGGATAATCGGGTTCCATCAGGTTAATGCAACTCTGATGACATTAGGGCAATTATATACAAACATTGGGAGATCTTACAGAAGGATGGTGATTTTGGCAGATTGTTTAAAAATAAACCATTTATTTTATATAAAAGATGCAGTAATTCGGGTGATTTATTGCAGCCTTAAACCAAACAACCCTCATTCTTTGGGAACCCTAGGACAGGTACTTTCCCTTGCTTATCGTGTGGATACTGTAGCAGTATCATTAAAGAAAAAAGTTTCAATCATCCATCTAAAGGTTTTACTATTAAACTAAGGCATTTTGCTATCTGTAACATTAGGGAAAACATATATAAGTTAAAGTGTCCTTGTGGCAAAGCATATGTGGATGTGGGAAAAACTAAGAGAGAAATTATAGTAAGAATTGGTGAACACATAAGATCAATAAAAACATTGTAATTAGTAAAAACTGAAGTATGTTAAACCTGTAAGCAAACATTTTCAATTACAGGGCCACAGTAGTAAGCAATTAAGGTGGCTAGCACTACAAGTGGTATATGTTGGAGATTATAACAAGATACTGCTGCAGAAAGAAACAATGTGGATTGATAAATTAAACACTATGGCACCCAAGGGATTAAATGAATTTCAGAACTACTCTTGTTTCTTTTAACAATGTGATGTTTTTTTCATTTGTAATATGGAAGTGATTTCAGTTTATGTGTATATAAATTTTGAAATTTAATTATTTTGATGTTCACAGTCACTACTGAGGCACATCTGGAAGAATTATCTGATTTGGTCAGAATATCGTTGGACTTTTTGCTATATTTTGATGTCACGGACCGGTATGCAATATTTAGAATTAATAGATGGGGGCATGCATTTTGTAATTGTTACTAATTGAAGGGTTGAGCTTTTATTGTCTTGCCTATGTATATCTATTTCCTGTTCACTATCATAAGAGCACTTGAGAAAGAGGGTAGATCCCCCAAACATTTTGCAGTAGTGAGTGCCACCTGATTTTCTATAGATATTTGGGACTTACATGGAACCCCTGAGCAACAGAGTTCCTGGATAAAGCACCACATTATTTTTTACACAGAGCTTGAAATTGAATTACAGTGGTTTCAATATTACAGTATGTCAGGAATAGGCTGTGTACAAACACAGTCTTATTTCTTCAGTAAATCTATTGCCCCACTTTAATAACCACTGCCACCCACATTTATTCATATTCTATGAAAGTGTACGTAAGGGTCCAACTGATGTGAGGAGTAGCATGTGCTTTAACTTTAATAGCAGCTGGTAAAAGGTACTCTCAAGTGTAAAGTATGCAAACTATTATTTAGAATGCTTCGGAACTGGGGTTTTAAGAACAAGGGGCCTTTTTGTAATTTGGATATCCATACCTTAAGTCTACTAAAAATCAGTTAAATATTAATTAAACCCAATAGAATTATTATTACTAATATTATTATTATTATTAACATGTATTTTTAGAGCGCCAACATATTGCGCAGCACTGTAAAATAAATGTTTTCATACAAAGAAATCACATGAATTACATACATTTAACATACAGAGCTACATACATAAAGGCCAGTACCAGACCAAAAGGTGAGGAAGGCGCTGTGCAAAAGAGCTTACAATCTAAAGGGGAAGGGAATGAGTCACAAGGTGTGGGATGGGCACGATCAGAAATAAGCAGGTGAAAGATGAAGCATATGATATTGCAGTTGGTAGCTAAACAGAAAGAGGGTAGGCTTCTCTAACTAGTGTGTTTTAAGAGATCCTTTGAATGATTTTGTCTCCAATAAGGATTAATTACAAGTTGTATGCCAAGGTTGACCTATCCAGCATAAGTAGTAGTTGTTAATGGTTATTGTAATTAGGATAATTAAAGTAAGCAGCATTTTTAACATCAGCAATCAGCATAATCTTATATCATTAACTTGGAGGATCTATGCAGTGTTCCTATAGTTTCTATAGTTTCAGCAGTTTCAGTTTTGCACACTACCAATATTACATTAAATAAATATATAAATATATATATATATATATATATATATATATATTCAAATTCTGCGAAGAACCAGCACTCCCATATATATAAAAAATGTTTTTTTATTTCTGTTGCATTCCAACGTTTCGGTCCCTATTGGGACCTTTCTCAAGGATAATTCAGAAACAAAATTCCTCACAGCGCACAGGCCAGCCTGATGGGGTATACACGTGTATAAGCTCTCAATATCTAGCGTTACAAGTATTAAGTCTACCAAAGGCACATCAATACTTAGTATTACTTTCAAAAAATAATTGGTGTCCAATAAGTAACTTCCAATAGTCTTCACACATGGCTGTAAAAGAAAATCAACAAAATGTGCTATATTTTCATTTAGTGAGCCCCTAGACGATATTATAGGTCTACCCGGCGGTTTACAAATATCCTTGTGCACTTTTGGTAATGTGTAAATTACAGGTATCACCGGATGGAGCGGAATCAAATGTGCAAACATATTTTCTGTTATCCACCCCTGCATTTTTGCCATATTTAGCATTACACTTAACTCGCTTTTAAATTTATCTGTGGGGTTAAACAATAATTTTCTGTAATTCTCCACATCTGATAATTCATTCTGATAATACGCATAGTCCATCACAACTACTCCACCCCCTTTGTCCGCATTTCGTATTATAATATCCTTATTTTGTTTCAGGGTTTTAATAGCGTTCCTTTCAATGGCCATTAAGTTACCCCGTGTCCTGGTCCTGGAGGAATGGAGCTTTAACATATCATTGTTTAAAAGACGGTGGAAGGTTTTAATGGACGCATTGTTACTGTTAGGATCATAGTCACTCTTATTCTTAAAGATAACATCCAATAGTGATCCATTATCTAATGCTACGTCATCCTCCCCATGTAAATTTGCTGTTAAATCTCCTGCTCCATCTGACCCCCCAGTGGCCTCATCCTTCCTCGGTCTCCCATAGTGCTCTCTCAACCGTATTTGTCTTGCCAGCTTATGATTGTCAATGATGTGAGAAAATGTACTGTTACTCACCACTGGTACAAATCCCAGGCCTTTATTCAGTAACAACTTCTCCCCATCCGTGAGCTGGTATGCGGAAATAATGAACACTATATCTTGCGCGGTCTCTTCTGCTGCTGCCTCTGCGGACGACTTATCTCTCCTATGCCGCTTGCCCCCACGGCGGGCGGCCTTCCAGGGTCGGCATTGTCGCTCGTTCCTGCCCCTAAAAAATGCCTGCTTAGGGCTACGTCCTGGCCTGCACTCTGTCTCACAACCGGCTCCGACTCGCTGTCCATCCCAACGCTACTGGACGCGTATCCGGATGCACGTGGTACTCGGCGTGCAGGGAACCTCCTCTTCTTAAAGTGACCGTTACCTCCGGTTAGCCAGTGATGGACTCGGTTCTCTTTGTAATCCTGGGCAATCTTGAGGCGCTTTGAATTCTTAAAGGCCAGGATGTCCGCTTTGTATTTTGCGACCTGGTCCTGTAGCCTCCTCTCCCATTCTGCCTCTCTATCTGCTGCCAGCGTTGTTCTATGCGTACTTTCAAATGCCTCCAAATCGCTGCGCGCGATTTTCAGTTCTCTGCCCACCTCCTCTACGACAAGGAGCATCAAGTCCAGCGAGCATCGATCCAATATCTGGCACCACCTTCGGCAAAAATCAACATTAGATCTGCCAATCGTAGGTACATTACTTATTCTGAACCCCATGGGAATTTGCTTCTCCCTGTAGTATTCTGATAATGACACACCATGCAGGTGTAATTCGATCTCCTTCTTGGAATTGGAACATTGGAATGTGATATATATCATATTATTATTATTATTATTATATTATATATATATATAAATAAGTCAAATCAGCAGGACAGGCTTTGTTTTTTTTTCCTCGAAGACGTTTCACCAGTCATCCTACTGTCTTTCTCAATTCAGAATAATTTGTAAATCTTCCTTTGAGAATATATATCCTCTGGAACGTTGCTCCAATCAGTATAATCTGTTTATCATAATCTACAATGATATCATTAAATTAGTTGTTGATTGTATTAGAAAGACTGAAGCTTTGATGTGTTATTAAACCTTCCAGGGAGAGTTGCCAAAACAGCATTGTATGTGGCAGACAATAGGGGGCAGATTTATCAAGGGTCGAATTTCGAGGGGTTCTATTCCCCAGTCAAAATTCGACTGTGGAATAGAATCGAATAGGGAATTCGGGCGAATATACGCGCTGGCGAATAGTCGAATGGGCGAATATTCGATAAAAAACTTTCCCATAGACTTTTAAAGCAATTCGGTAGGTTTAATCTGGCGAAGTAGGCAGTCGAATGATTTTTAAAAGAGACAGTACTTCGACTATCGAATGGGCGAATAGTCGCTGCGTTTTTTCGCTCGATCTATTCGAATCATTCTACTCAGGCGAATTTACGCCAATTCGATAGTCGAGGAGCATAAAAAACTCCTCGAAAGTTTTTTTCCTCTCTATTCATTCACCCGAGCTTAGTAAATGTGCCCCTAGGTGTCGAACCCCCCGCCTCTATTAAGACTTGGTTTTTCAGTTTTTACATATATGGATTTTTTAACACCTCTTTTGAACCAGTCACTCTCCCAGTCTAGAATCTGGACTTGGCAGTCTTCAAACATGTGTCCTTTTTCTTTTAGATGTAGGTATATGGCTGAGTTCTGACCAGTAGAGCTGGCTGGATGGTCACAAACATTGTTTCCAGGAAGAGACTACAATTTTAATGCTCTTATACAGATTCAGCCCAATGTGTTCAATCATTGTGTGAGGGATAAGAAAATCAGTACAATCATCATATTTGCAGGTGACTGGTATCATTTTTGGAAGCTAAAACAAGGAAGCTGCATCTTCAGACAAAGAAATCCTACCCTGCTGGCAGAATGAAATGAAGTTGCTCATAGGGACATATTCACTAAATGGCAAATTTTTGCCTGGGAGGGATTCACTACACTTCATGCCACTTCGTCAGCATACACTAATTCAAAATGCAAAATTACGTCCCAGGAGCCGAACGCTGGCGAAGTTTCACTAGTGTAAATTTGTCATCACAAGCATTTCATAGAGAACTTTCGCTAGATTTCATTTCTGCCTAGCGAAACTTCATTAACACACTTAAGGTGACCATTCAAAGGTCAATTTGAATAGGGCAAAATTGCTTGAAGTGGCCACTTATTATTAAAAATGTCCAAGGAAGCAAAATAAAAACAAAAGAGATTCTTTATTGTCCTTGACATGAGCCCACCCTAAAACAAATGTGGCATGCCCCTCAAAAGGTTAAAAAAAAATTTAAAACAAAAATGTTTAACAGTTACAACTTTTAAACACAATCCCACTGTAAAATATGAAAAAACACCAGCGTTTTTTTTTTCTTTTTTATAAACTTTCGGCATACAGGATGAGAAGTCACTGACTTAACATTTGAGGAGGATGTAGCTTTATCTTATCAGTTCGCCAGGTATAACCTGGCAAAGGAAACTCTGGCAAAAGGGATAACTTAATGGAAAAAGGGTGTAAGGGTATGAAAAATCATTAGCAATGTAGACTTTTACTAGCAAATTGTTCTCTATGCCTGTTAATAAATTGGTGATGTCCCTGCGGATTGAATTTCTGGCAAATTTTTGCTAGCAGCGGCCACTTTGCCCTTTAGTGAATTTGTGCCTTAGTCTGGGATTTATTATGCTACAGTTCAACATCACATATTAAAAACTATGAGCTATGATCTGTAGTAATTTGTTTTTCTTTACCCGTTTACAGTAATTCCTATAATGTGGATTATGCATTCAATGCTATATGGATTGTGGGAATCAATTAATTACCTTCTGTTTTAAGAATGCTCTTACTATGTTTAACTAGTAGACCCTTGTGGCCCCTTCTTACTCTATAAATGAATTCACTAATTGAAATTATGCTCTACTTTAAGCTTTCACCTTGATCACAATTCATATTTATCTTTGAATTATCATGTTCTAAAACACACCAGTGAGTGCCGCATATTAAAAATTTACAAAATATCCTAATGTATCACCATTTGCAAGAAGAGTATTATTATTATTTAATTCATTTATATGCATTCTATTCCTAGGACTTGCATTAGAACTTAATCTGTCATCAACTAGACAAGTTACAATGGATACTATATGGACCTAGTAAATGAATGACTTGATATAACTTGCATAAAAAATAGAACATTTCCATATTCTGTGTCCACACTAGTGTTGCAAAACTGCTCCTTTCTCTTAGGAAAAATAAAATCCTAAATGCACAATCTGCACCCAGGCCGCCACCCCATTGTTACGTCACTGACAGGGAGGAGGAGACATATGGATTTAAGGGTATGTCTTAATATGACTTTACATTTTTCACATGTGTCACAGTGATAAGTGATATCCCTGCAGTGAGCACCAATCATTTGGTTTTTTGGTGTTACCACAATTACTGTGGACATGGTCTTGTGGTAACATGGGTGTGGTTTAAGTGGGTGTGGTTTGAAACAGGGAGTGGCTAACACTGGATTCCATTATTGGCCCTCCACCATGTAGGCCAGAAAAATTCCGTCCCTCCACATTACAGAAGTTGGACAGCACTGATCTAGAGGGTTACTAATTACAGGAAGGCATTGAGTGATTTTTTTTTTAAAGGAGAACTCAAACCCCCCCAATTAATTAAAGCCCATACCTACTATCCTAGATAATCTCCCTTCACTGCTTCCCCCCGCATACTTAAATAGCCCTGAAAATGTCCCAAAAATATTTCTCACCTATTAGTGCAGAGTAAGCATGGCAGAAGATCTTCCAGATGTTTGGATTTCTTTGGGTCCTTTTTGGCAATTTCAGGCACTTTTTTGCATGCGCAGCTGGTAAAAAATGGAAGACTGCTCCAACTATGCATGTGCCAATATGGCGCTCTATTACAGATAAAGACCGGTGATCCGGAAGATGGCACCCACAAGCTCTGCTGAGCTTACTTTGCACTGATAGGTGAGAAATATTTCTATTGACATTTTCAGGGCTATTGAAGTATGCAGGGGAGGGGATACTTACTACTGTAAGTTAGTAGGTAGGGGCTTTTCTTAATTGGGGTGTTAAGTTCTCCACTAAAGTGACTTCCTTTTTCTCAGTAACAATAATAATAATACCGAACCTTGTACTTGAGATTGAGAGTAACTAAGCTGCATGAGTTTATATTGGTGGCAAAGAAATCTTACTGGTTTTATTAAATGTTTAAAATACTTTTAGCAGACTTAAGGTAGGGAGATCCAAATTATGGTACTTATCATGAAAACCCCAAAATCCAAGCATTCTGTAAAAATGGATCCTATACCTGTACAATGAATGCAAGAGCTAACTAGTAACTGTGTTAAAAATAGCACATCTATGGTTTTGTTCATTCTGTATTAAATAGTAGGACTTTTTCGATTATCACGGAAAAAAACATCAGTCTCATAGTAATACTGTATCTAATTCCATAGGCATGTATTTTTGATAAACAGTGTTAGAGGATAGTCCTAATAATTTTAATAAATGATTTGAGAAATATTAATTAATAACCAGTTTCAAAGTTAAACCTCATACTACTAAATAAAATATTGGACAAAAGCACTGTTGCCAGATTGCCAAAGGGTTTTGTTTTTCTTCATGTGCTTTTTCTTGGCTATGAGATTAATAGAGAAAGGAATATTTTGTTCTTACATAACACATGCTGAAGAGCTAAGCACTGCTTGTGCTCTTATTGAGTTTTAAGAATATTTTAGGCATCATATTTTATTTAAATCAGTAAATGTAATTCTAGAATAATATTCTAATGGTCTATTGTTGGGATTATAGATAGTACAAAATGCAAATATAGGATTACACAGGATTATAGGCAATATGTATAGTCCATATTAGGCAAATATCAAAACAGAATAAATGTAAAACAGAAAAATTATAAGGGGAAGGAATACAAAAATTAAATAGAGCAGAAAATGAAGCGTTTGCTAATTTAAGGGCTATCAGTCACTGCCACAGCAGTTTTATGTATGAATATTTCACATTTAGTAATCTACATGGGCAACTATCAGTCACTTGGCTAGCCTTTAAAAAACTGAATAAATAAGAGAGAATAGAATAGAGAGAAATAAGCACAAAAGCTTATATAAAGCTTTATAAATAAACAATGCTTTAATCGTGAAAACTAATATTCAGTATGCCTGTAGGAGTTACCCAACTCAAAGACATGCTTAGACAAATGTACACATACATACACAGAAAAATTCACTAAACTTTTTTGTTTTAAATCTTACTTTTGTTGTGTGACATTTTTATAGCAAACTAAATTAGAGTCGATGGGATTTTTTCGTGGCACCTTTTTTTCTGCTCTTGGGCTACCATGTTTTGCTTTATTCTGCAATTCGCAAACCGGCTATAAAATTTGCTGAATTGCATTGCAGTCAATGGGAAGGCAAAATCACATACATTTTTTCCTCAGTATACTGCTACATGGGGAGGCCCATTTATCAAAGTTTGAATTATGAGTTCATGTGAATTTTTTATTACTCTAATAAATTATAATTTACTCACAAATCGACTGGGAGGTTATTTAAGAAAAAAGTTGAATGTCTAATATTCGATCGAATAGTTCAGACCTGAAAATTTGAATATTAGTTTCTCCGAAAAAAAAACTTGAAAGTCAGAAAAACTATTAACATTTCCAAATTCAACAGACCTCTGCCACTACTTGTACATAAACTCGGCAGGTTTTAGGTGGTGAATATTCAAATTAGGACTGTTTCCATGGTCAAGGTGTCATAAATCTCACATTCAAATTTACATTCGAATAGGGAACTTAAAATTTGAATGTGTAAATTTTGACACCAAAAATTTTTTACTATATGACCCTTAATAAATCTGTCCCACATTGTTAGAAGACTCCCTATCATCTATGCTACAACTGCTTTTTCAATAGAAAAAAAAGACTTTCATGTTGCCAGTTTCTTAAAAACGTCTGTAATTTTTTGACATTAGCTTTGATGGACTGGTAATAGTATCTGCTACTACACATTAGTAACTATGCTGCTGTTTTCCAAAAATACTGTATATTACTGGTTTAGTAGCACAGGCGCCACTAATAAATCTGACAACCAACAGAAAATATCTGAGTGCTCAAATCCCAGTTGCTCAAATCTCATTCCTTAATGTAGAATGAGAGGGGAGGATAATATGATGTGCAATTTTTTTTTATCTATTGTCTTTTTTGTAGCAAGTAAAACTGACCATGTGACAAGTTTTTGGCTCCATTTTGCAAAACCTTTCGCTAGACGCAATACTAAGAAATGGGGAGACCATACATGTCAAAAAAATTCACACAGATTTACACATTAATGATGCTCAGCTTGACCCTAAACCCGCAATGACCCATGGCTTGACTACAAGTTGGGTGGGTTCATGTTGAAATTTAGCCAACCATAGCTGGTTGGGATTGGGTGCAGATCAGACTGGGGAAGTACAGTATACTCCTTACAAATGTAAATAAAAAGTGGCATTCATTCCAAATCCATTTCCAATATCCAAACCCTTAACATCCTTAAGTGTTTCATCCCCTCCTGGGGATTCAGAGTAAGGTTGAAGCATACTTCAGAGTTTGAATAGAAGCTGGAAGCAATATTAGGCTACATTATCGCAAAAAGTTTTTTACTGCTCTGTCACATATTACTGTGTACAGTTGTTGTGAGATGAATGATTAGCATCAAGTTGACCACATGACTGGTGTTATCATTTGAATTACTTCATCTGGTGGTGTCAGCTTATTTTTCTACACATGGAGGTCCTGCAGTCCTCCAGCCTGTCTACATGCCCACATAAAACACACCCAATTTTAAAGCTTTTATTTTTAGAATTAAAATTTAAATATTAAAATTGTGGAATGTAGAATTCATAAATTAATTTAACATCCATTTCTCTTTGTTCCAAGATTTAAAAAAACATCTGTAAATGTATACCTGTCTGTGTGACAGTATACAGTTTATAGTGACAAACCAGATAACACAGTAAGTAAAATAATTTTAAGATATCAGAAATACTCAGTTCAACAAAGTTTCAAGGTGCATTAATAAAATGCATTCATTTCCCATGTAGACAATGTTGCCATTTTAATGTGATAATTCCAGTTAATTACATTATTCTTCCCTTAAAGGGAGTTTTTATTAAGATCAAAAGCAGGTAAAGCAGTGAAGGTATAATACAGTGGTATAAAATGCCCCTGTGGTTTAATATAATATTCTGTATTTGGGTCAAACCAGTAGTGCCATATGGATTAGATTAAAAGAAAATTAATCAGTGACTAGTGATGATGACCTTAAGAAAGAAAAATGATGAAGTAAGATGTACGTTGAAGGTTAAAAAAACAAAACAGGAAACCTATTTTGCAGAATTGTAATGTGTTGTAGATCCTTTGTTAGTATGAGTTTGTACAAAGTAGACGCAAAGGAAAGTATGCAGATACGGTATATTAGGGAACTCTACATACACGCATAAAAATAAAAAACTTGTGTTTCATAAGTCACAATATTATCAAACTGTAAGATCACAAAGTATTACTTTATATGAATAATTGTTCAACTTTATGGCACAGCTCTAGATTTATTAACTTTTCTGCTAGCTGTACAATATAATAAGCCTTTCTGTTAAAGAGCAACATCATGTATCTCTTTATTTGTAAAATATGTGATCATGTTTCACGCCTGAGTACAATATTTTGCTGGAGCTGTTTGGAAGATATAATGTATTATATATGTTTTGTATACCAGGAATCCAGATCATTGCTGGTATTTATATTCTCTGTTTTCTATGCAATCTAGGTCAATTTGCTTGAATGCTGCTTATATGGGGCCACAAATATTTTTCAAACATGATAAAAGACCATACTGAAATGAAATTCTTTCTAAATATGATGTAACACCATGCCTGAGCTTAAGACCCTTTGTGTTTGTTACCTTGGTACCCAACATGCAGCCACAATACCTAATAAACTACATTCTTCCAAATAAACAAACAATTTATAGCCAACTTTACTGTAACCAGTCATGTATATAATATACACAGACTAAAAGCACAGAACTGCCCAAGGGCCCATAGAAATATCTACATAGGCCCTGCTGCTTGGGCTCTTACCTGAAAAACATTTATTTTAACTTCTTTCATGGCCCTTTCTGCAACATGAAGGTATATGGCATTTACCGTAGGGCCCCTTAATCTACCTCACTTTCTCTATTTTGTACTTTATCCATGCACAGTGGCAGCAGCAAGCCTCAAAGGGCACCTGTTGCCAAAATATATTATCTCCAAGCAAAGGTGAGGGCTAATACACTCCAGTTGGGGGTAACAGTAGTTTTTTTTTTTAAATTACCCCCACTAGCACTAGGACACTCGCACCAGGAGGGAGCTCTCGGTGTGAGTGGCCATGTCAGTCAGAGCACTGGCCACTCGAACCGGGAGCTTCAACCTTGTGTGGGTGGCCTAGCCCTGGTGGGGGGCATTTTTTTTTTTTTAAAAAAAACCTACTGTCACCTGGAGTGCGGACTCTATTAGCCCTCATCTTTGGGGATAACATATTTTGGAAACAGGTGCCCTTTAAGGTACTTAAAGCATATGTGCACCTGTACTCTGCACTCTGTGGTGGTGCACAAATCATTCACTACATTGAAAAGAGCAAGAAGGGTTTTGTAAGGGTTTGATGAGGTAAAATAAGGAGCGTATGCCATGAGGATATTTAATATTGCCCTTATTTTTCCTGGCAGGGTCAGACTGGGGGGACCGGGGCCCACCGGGACTGCTGCCGAGGGCCCCCCTCTGGCCACCTGTCCCCCCCCTGTGACGCGCCGGCTCAGCAAGGAAGCCGATCGGTGCGCATCAACATCGCTTGGCGTGCATGCGGCGTTGCGCATCAACAGGATTTTTTTTTTCAAATATAAATATTTAGAGAGGGGCTCTGGCCTGGCGGGGGCCCATGAGGATCGGGGCCCACCAGTTATTTTCCTGGTGTCCCACCGGGCCAGTCTGACACTATTTCACTGTATAAAAATCTGGGTTTGAACCCAGGGGTCAGTTTCTTGACCTTGTCAGTGTCAGGTATTGCTGGGATTCGAGCCGGGGACCTTTGGGTTTCTGGCTCGATACCTTAACCATTTGGCCAGGTGAGCAGTCTGTAGGGTTGCTCGCTATGTGTAACCTGGCCTCTGCAGTCCCAGCCCAGCTTCCGCCTGATTGGCCTCTCCAGCCCCAGCTCAGCTGCAGCATGTTTGGCATCTACAGCCCCAACCCAGCTGCTGCCTAGTTTAATCAGCCAATCAGGGCTGACTCTTCCCTATTTAAGGGTAGCACTCAGACCACTCCTTGCCAGAGCATTGCATGGTTTTCCTAGTACTGTGGCAGCGCCCCTAACTAGGTAGTTCTAGCTGTTGCCCCTGTTCCCTTATTATTCTGCCTTGTCTTGTCCTGCTTACTTTATCTTGTATCTTCCCAGCCTTGACCTTGATCTGACCCTGCCTTGCTTGTTCCTGATTTCTGCTTCCTGTTCCACCTTGTACCTTGCCCTGACTTCACCTTGTACTGACCTTGTCTTGCCTCTTCCTGATTCTTGCTTTCCGACCCTGCCTTGTACCCCTCTCTTGCTTCCAGTCCTCTCTTGCTATCCTGCTTCCAGTCCTCTCTTGCTATCCTGCTTCCAGTCCTCTCTTGCTATCCTGCTTCCAGTCCTCTCTTGCTATCCTGCTTCCAGTCCTCTCTTGCTATCCTGCTTCCAGTCCTGTCTTGCTATCTTGCTTCAGGTCCTCTCTTGCTATCCTGCTTCCAGTCCCCTCTTGCTATCCTGCTCCAGTCTCCTCTTGTTATCCACTCTAATAATCTCCTTCTGCTCCAGTCCTGTCTTGCTATCCTGCTCCAGTCTCCTCTTGCTATCCACTCTAATAATCTCCTTCTGCTCCAGTCCTGTCTTGCTATCCGCTCCAGTCTCCCTCTGCACTCTATCCCCAGTTTGATCTGATCTACGCCCGCACCGTCCTGTCCCATCCAGCCTGTTCCTGTTCCACTCCTGCCCTGTCCAGTCTGTTCCTGTTGAGTCGTCGCCCTCTTCTGCCTGCCAAGTCCAGTCCTGACCCTCGCCCTCTCCGTCCTGTTCTGCACCTGATCCAGACCGACTCTTCGCCCTCATCAACCTGTTCCTGCTTTCCCTTCAAGTGTTCCCTAGGCACATACAGCTCCTGCCTCAAGGACTTGCCCTTTCCCTTCAGTCTCCACAGCTCCCCCTACCTAATCCCTGACAGTCAGGCAGTGAAGCCTAGCTAACTTTAGCTAACTCTACCTTTACTTCTGGTGCTGCCAGCTGTGATCAGCTGTGTTGTACTATCCAGCTAAATTAGTTCATTGTATTACAAATTCCTCTGTACCTGCCTATAAATAACCCAGCCTTTGCCTTAGCCCATGATAGGTATTATACTCTTGCCCCTTTTGTGGATTGTATTTCTGGTTTGTCCTGTAACCATTTCATCTAAAATGCCATTCTGTCCATTAAAATCCAGCTAAAACTCCAGAACTCCAGATTACATTCATCTATCACCCATGCTTGTATTTGTGGAAGCTCTGAAAATCTTAAGGCTTGAAGGCTAATGAATAGCTAAAGGTTTTCCGTGGTGCACATGGAGACAGGGTTGAGTTCTGATCAAAATGCTAGTTGGTTGATGTTTTGGTGTTTGCACTATATTTTCTTTCCTTTTAAGGCTTTGAATGTAAATTTTACAATGTTTTTAAAAAAACTAGGGATTATTTGAGGAAAAGACTGTACTGGGTTGAAGTGTCTTTTTTTTAATCAATTTCAAATCCTTTGATATATTGGAAATAAACGCAGTACCATAAAAATGCCAGATCACTGTCCACTGCCTTAAAATATGTTAAGTTACAGCACCCCTCCCCACACACACACACACACACACACCGTTTAATTCTTTACTGTGGGACCATCTCCTCTTCTAAATCAGCTGGGCCCCCTCAGCATTTTGCATTCCCTGCAGGTATCCAAGAATGTTTAGTGGGTGTAGTAATGACACACGTTTCTTATGGATTGCTTATTTTTGTGAGATATATTTACTTTACTTTCTTGCTAAGATTAATAGCAAACCTTGTTAAGACAGGCAATATACTATTGTTTTTTGTTGCATTTTTTTTTCTGAAATTGTGTTTAAAGCAGCTCTTACGAATTCCACATAGTCTGCTCTGCACCCCTACATCTGTCCTGCCTCCTCTTGAGAATATCACACAGTGTAGTTTCACACAGCAAACTTGCACCTAAAGAATCTACGGCTGAATATCATTTAACTGGCAGAATTTCTGGCATCTGAACATCAAAGATTTTCTGTGCAATTGCTTCTGATTTGTGTGGAAGTGTGTAGACAAATGTGCTCATTGTAATGCATCTGCCTCAACTGTGTCACCCCTTCGAGGCTGCAATGAAGCTGAAAATATGGGAAAAAAACAAATATTGAACATGTGTAGAATGTAAACAAACATTACTGAGTTTCAATCTCCTTTGTAAGCATACAGAAAAGAAATGATTGGGATTCCAACCGCAGTTTCATAAGTAAACTTATTAATGCATACCCCTAAGTATCCAAAGGAAAATAAATAAATCAATATGGAAGGAAGTTTTTTAGAAATGTATAGAAGAACTGATTATAATAAGTAATGAGCAAATGTTTTTGCCAGCCATGGATTTGCAGCGAAATTCCACAGTTCGTCATCTGTGAAACTGTGCAAAAATTGACAGCAAAAAAATTTGCCTCAACAGAAAAAACACAGAGAAAAAAAAAGCCTATAAGAAAAAACACCCATTGTCTTTAATACATTTGGACAAAAAATGTTGTGTGTAAAAAAATTCCTGCCAATTGACTTTAATGCGTTTCACAAATTTTTTGACGTTTCCGAAATTATTTTGCAGTTTTGCAATTTTTTTGTCAGTGATTTTTTTTTTAATTTTTCTTTATTTTAAACTTTTTCCAAATAGTCATATGAAATATAACAATGCAATACAGAATTTGTATTAACAATATCATACAGTAATCTACTTCGATATATGAAAACAAAATATAAAGGAAACAAAAGGCAAAAGGGGAAAAAAGGAAAGAAAAAAATATAAATATTAACCATATTGACTGAACAACCTGCATTTCCCAAACCCCCATACAGTACATTAAATCTGAAGACTAGTCAGATTCCAACCAGACCATGCATGTGGTGAAGCCCGTTTTTCACTTTATCATAGGCAAACATGTAATAAAACAATTTGGTACCTCTCAGCGTACCCTAGTTTTTTGAGGATTTTGGCTCAATGATGACTTCAGGATGGAATTCCCCAATTACAGTTGCAATGTTAAAATTGGTGGGTTTTCTTTAAATCTTCCCAAGGTTCCAATACTTGTTTATGTAAATTGAGGGAGTCAGAGATTAGGGTAGAGAGATAGGATAGTGGGTGTATGTGGTCCACCCTAGTTTTCATTTGTGATAGAGCCAATGATGAGGATAGCTAGTTAAGTGCTATTGTCCATCTTGTCCCTGCCAGAATTTGTGATGGTAATTTGTTTTGCGACTTAGTACGTTTTCTAGAGGGACGGCAAAGTAGAGCATTTTCTGGGTCAGGAGAAAGTTGTATCATCATCATCATCATCATTTATTTATATAGCGCTGTCAAGATACGCATTGCTTATGCCACGAGAAATGTTTCTGCCCATAGTTTAGCCACAATGGGGCATTTCCCCCATGAGTGAAAGTACGTCCCTTTCTCTTGACAATTCCTGAAACATGTGTCTGGAAAGGAAGTACGTCCCTTTCTCTTGACAATTCCTGAAACATGTCTGGAAAGGTTGAAAGATATTTTTGTTTTTGTATAGGAGTAGTATACCATCTCATAATTGCTTTGTATGCTGTTTCTTTGATACTAAAGTTTGGGGAAAGGCATTGAATGGAATCCAAAAATCTTTTCCATTTGTCATTTGATATGGTAGTAACGAGGTATTTTTCCCATAATCGTGTATAAACCGGTGTGTTTTCAGGAGCTGTTTCAGTCAGTTTAGCATAAATCTGTGAAATGGCATGAGCTGCGTATTCAGGATGGTGACATCGGGATTCACATACAGAGCTCTCTAAGGTAGGTCTGAGAGAGGTTTGTTGATTGTAAAAATGCAATAACTGATTGTAGCGATATAATTCCGTGTTTGGAATATGATAAGATTCCTGTAACAGAGCTTGTGAAATAAATTCTCTAGGAGTAAGTAAGTCCTTAATTCTGAAAAATGTATTGTCCATCCGCCATAAAAAAGATCGGGATATTAATCCAGGTGGAAAGCAAGGATTGCCTATTAATGGCTGTAAATTACTATGTGAATCATGCTGAAGAATTTTATGCTCCATTACCCTCCATATCCTAAGTAGGGATGTAGCGAACGTCGGAAAAAAAGTTCGCGAACATATTCGCGAACTTGCGCAAAAATGCGAGCGGTTCGCGAACGGTTCGCGAACCCCATAGACTTCAATGGGAAGGCGAACTTTAACATCTAAAAAAGACATTTCTGGCCAGAAAAATGATTTTAAAGTTGTTTAAAGGGTGCAACGACCTGGACAGTGGCATGCCAGAGGGGGATCAAGGGCAAAAATTTATCTGAAAAATCTGCCTGTGTGTGCTTGGAAGAGATAGTGTAGGGGGAGAGCTGTTAGTGATTTCAGGGACAGATGATAGTAAGTTTGCTGGCTAGTAATCTGCTTGATACTGCTCTGTATTGGAGGGACAGAAGTCTGCAGGGATTTGAGGGACATTTTAGCTTAGGTAGCTTTGCTGGCTAGTAATCTACTGTTCTCTTTAAACAACTGCCATACATTGACCTTGTAGGCATTGTTTGCCCAGTTTTTTTGGACGCAGCCACTGAAGCACAGTTGCCAGAAAAAATATGCCATATAAATGCTGAAAATAGTCATTTTTCGCCATACGTTGACCTTGTAGACATTGTTTGCCCAGTTTTTTTGGACGCAGCCACTGAAGCACAGTTGCCAGAAAAAATATGCCATATAAATGCTGAAAATAGTCATTTTTCGCCATACGTTGACCTTGTAGACATTGTTTGCCCAGTTTTTTTGGTTGCAGCCACTGAAGCACAGTTGCCAGAAAAAATATGCCATATAAATGCTGAAAATAGTCATTTTTTGCCATATACGTTGAGTCAACGTATGGCAAAAAATGACTATTTTCAGCATTTATGTGGCATATTTTTTCTGGCCTCTGTGCTTCATTGGCTGCGGCCAAAAAAACTGGGCAAACAATGCCTACAAGGTCAACGTCGTTGACCTTGTAGGCATTGTTTGCCCAGTTTTTTTGGCCGCAGCCACTGAAGCACAGAGGCCAGAAAAAATATGCCATATAAATGCTGAAAATAGTCATTTTTTTGGTCGCAGCCACTGAAGCACAGTTGCCAGAAAAATTATGCCATATAAATGCTGAAAATATAAATTTTTTTGGTTGCAGCCACTGAAGCACAGAGGCCAGAAAAATTATGCCATATAAATGCAGAAAATATGCATTTTTTTGGTCGCAGCCACTGAAGCACAGTTGACAGAAAAATTATGCCATATAAATGCTGAAAATATAATTTTTTTTGGTTGCAGCCACTGAAGCACAGAGGCCAGAAAAATTATGCCATATAAATGGAGAAAATATGCATTTTTTTGGTTGCAGCCACTGAAGCACAGAGGCTAGAAAAATTATGCCATATAAATGGACAAAATATGCATTTTTTTGGTTGCAGCCACTGAAGCACAGAGGCCAGAAAAATTATGCCATATAAATGCAGAAAATATGCATTTTTTTGGTTGCAGCCACTGAAGCACAGAGGCCAGAAAAATTATGCCATATAAATGCAGAAAATATGCATTTTTTTGGACGCAGCCACTGAAGCACAGTTGCCAGAAAAAATATGCCATATAAATGCTGAAAATAGTCATTTTTCGCCATACGTTGACCTTGTAGACATTGTTTGCCCAGTTTTTTTGGTTGCAGCCACTGAGGCCAGAAAAAATTAAACCAGTAGGGTTTGCACCCTAGTTTGTAACGGTGGCGGAGGGAGGAGGACGCTAAAGGACAGCTGTGTGTGGAGTCATGAGGCTTGAAGAGAAGGACAGCTGCATAGAAGTCAGAACAAGTCTTCCGGCGTGCAGTAACCCTCCGAGATCCACCCCTCATTCATTTTAATAAAGGTCAGGTAATCGACACTTTTGTGACCTAGGCGAGTTCTCTTCTCAGTTACAATCCCTCCTGCTGCACTGAAGGTCCTTTCTGAGAGCACACTTGAGGCTGGGCAAGACAAGAGGTTCATGGCAAATTGTGACAGCTCTGGCCACAGATCAAGCCTGCGCACCCAGTAGTCCAGGGATTCATCGCTCCTCAGAGTGTCGATATCTGCAGTTAATGCCAGGTAGTCCGCTACCTGCCGGTCGAGGCGTTCTTTGAGGGTGGATCCAGAAGGGTTGTGGCGCTGCCTTGGACAGAAAAACATTTGCATGTCTGATGTTACAGACCGGCCAAAGGGCTTTGTCCTTGCAGGTGTGCTCGTGGCAGGATTACTGGCACCTCTGCCCCTGGAATGTTGATGAGTTCCTGAAGTGACATCACCCTTAAAAGCATTGTACAACATGTTTTGCAGGCTGGTTTGTAAATGCCGCATCTTTTCGGACTTGTGGTATGTTGGTAACATTTCTGCCACTTTATGCTTGTACCGAGGGTCTAGTAGCGTTGCGACCCAGTACAGGTCCTTCTCCTTAAGCCTCTTGATACGGGGGTCCTTCAACAGGCATGACAGCATGAAAGACCCCATTCTCACAAGGTTGGATGCAGAGCTATCCATCTCCGCTTCCTCATTATCAAGGACTGCATCATCCACGGTCTCCTCCCCCCAGCCACGTACAAGACCAGGGGTCCCCAAAAGGTCACCACTAGCCCCCTGGGAAGCCTGCTCCTGTTGGTCCTCCTCCTCCACAAAGCCACCTTCCTCCTCTGACTCCACTTCTGGCACCTCTCCCTGCGTTGCAGCAGGTGCCTGGGTTCGTTCTGGTGATTCCGACCATAAATCGTGCGCTTCCAGCTCCTCGTCACGCTGGTCTACAGCCTCATCTGTCACTCGTCGCACGGCACGCTCCAGGAAGAAAGCGAAGGGTATTAGGTCGCTGATGGTGCCTTCGGTGCGACTGACCATATTTGTCACCTCTTCAAAAGGTCGCATGAGCCTGCAGGCATCGCGCATAAGCACCCAGTAACGGGGGAAAAAAATCCCCAGCTCTGCAGATCCAGTCCTACCACCCAGTTCAAAAAGGTACTCGTTGACGGCCCTTTGTTGTTGCAGCAGACGTTCCAACATAAGGAGCGTTGAATTCCAGCGAGTCTGGCTGTCAGAAATCAAACGCCTGACTGGCATGTTGTAGCGCTGCTGAATGTCAGCAAGGCGTGCCATGGCTGTGTAGGAACGTCTGAAATGGGCCGACACCTTTCTGGACTGGGTGAGAATGTCCTGGAATCCTGGGTACTTGGAGACAAAACGTTGGACTATTAAATTTAACACATGTGCCATGCAGGGCACATGTGTTAAATTTCCCAGTCTCAACGCTGCCAACAGATTGCTTCCATTGTCACACACCACTTTTCCGATCTGCAGTTGGTGTGGGGTCAGCCACCGATCGGCCTGTGACTGCAGAGATGACAGGAGTACAGATCCGGTATGGTTTTTGCTTTCCAGGCACGTCATCCCCAAGACAGCGTGACAACGGCGTACCTGGCACGTCGAATAGCCTAGGGGGAGCTGGGGGTGCACAGGTGTGGAGGAGGAGAAGGAGGACCCAGCAGCAGAGTAAGAAGAAGAAGAGGAAGAAGACGAGGTAGAGAGCGATGGAGGAGTAGAGGTGGTGGCAGAACCGCGTGCAATCCGTGGCGGTGACACCAACTCCACTGTTGTTGTTGTTGTTGAGCTACCCATTCCCTGCTTCCCATTCCCAGCCATTACCAAGTTCACCCAGTGGGCAGTGTAGGTGACATACCTGCCCTGACCATGCTTGGAGGACCATGCGTCAGTAGTCATATGGACCTTTGGCCCAACACTAAGTGACAGAGATGCGGTAACTTGGCTCTGCACATGTTGGTACAGGTGTGGTATTCCCTTTTTAGAAAAAAAATTGCGGCTGGGTACCTTCCACTGCGGTGTCCCAATTGCTACAAATTTGCGGAAGGCCTCAGAGTCCACCAGCTGGTATGGTAAAAGCTGGCGGGCTAAGAGTGCAGACAAGCCAGCTGTCAGACGCCGGGCAAGGGGGTGACAGTCAGACATTGGCTTCTTACGCTCAAACATGGCCTTCACAGAAACTTGGCTGGTGGCAGATGACTGGGAATGGGAACAGGTGGTCAAGGTGGAAGGCGGAGTGGAGGGTGGTTCAGATGGGTCAAGGAGAGCAGAGGTAGAGCAGTAAGATGCTGGACCAGAAGGAGTGTGGCTTTTAGTTTGCCTGTTGCCTTTGAGGTGTTGCTCCCAAAGTGCTTTGTGCTTGCCGCTCATGTGCCTTCGCATAGAAGTTGTACCTATGTGGCTGTTGGGCTTACCAAGGCTCAGTTTCTGACTGCACTCATTGCAAATTACAATGCTTTTGTCAGAGGCACACACATTAAAAAAATCCCACACTGCTGACTTTTTGGAAGTGTGCGATCTGGCGGTAACAGTAGAAGTTGGCGGCATTGGCGGCAATGGCGGGTGCGTTGGCTGGCTGAACACAGGTGCCGATACATGTTGTTGCCCTACTGATCCCTGCGGGCTGTCCTCCCTGCTTCTTCTAAGTCTTATTCTCCTACTGCCTCTCTGACTCTCCGTCTCTCCATCTGAACTACCCTCCTCTTGCTCTCTTCTACTAGGCACCCACAAAACATTAATCTCCTCATCATCATTCTCCTCAGATGCATCAATTTCTTCTGACACATCACAGAAGGAAGCAGCAGCGGGGACCTCCTCCTCATCACTCATCATTATGTCCATCTCTGTCGTGTTCTCTGCCAGAATTAAATCTGGTGTAACGTCCTCATCTCCTTCATCTTCTTCTGCCAATAATGGTTGCGCATTACTCAGTTCAAGAAACTCATGGGAAAATAACTCCTCTGACTCCAGTGAAGAAGGGGCACCAGTGGTGGAGGAAGTGTTACGTGGGGTGGCCATAGCAGTGGAGGATGTTGTGGTAAAGTTAGAAACGGTAGAGGATGGGGTGTGCTGTGTAAGCCAGTCAACTACCTCTTCAGCATTTTGGGAGTTCAGGGTCATTGGCTTTTTAAAACTGGGCAATTTGCTAGGGCCACAGGATTGCATAGCAGCACGGCCCCTAGCACGGCCTCTGCGTGGCGGCCTGCCTTTGCCTGGCATTATTTTTAAAAAAACAACAACAACAAAAACTCAGTTGGTTTTTCTGGAAACGATAATACACACAGCTAGATGGCGGTTTGAAGAAAACACTGTGCAAAGAATGCCTACAAGGTCAACGTATACACAGCGGTGGATACGGATTACGTAAAATATAAGAATGCTGCTTGAAAAAAAGTAACTCAAGTGGTTTTTCTAGAGACGATAATATTATCAATATTTAGACAAAATGTGAACAAGCTCACACACCTAGATGGCGGTTTGAAGAAAACACTGTGCAAATAATGCCTACAAGGTCAACGTATACACAGCGGTGGATACGGATTACGTAAAATATAAGAATGCTGCTTGAAAAAAAGTAACTCAAGTGGTTTTTCTAGAGACGATAATATTATCAATATTTAGACAAAATGTGAACAAGCTCACACAGCTAGATGGCGGTTTGAAGAAAACACTGTGCAAATAATGCCTACAAGGTCAACGTATACACAGCGGTGGATACGGATTACGTAAAATATAAGAATGCTGCTTGAAAAAAAGTAACTCAAGTGGTTTTTCTAGAGACGATAATATTATCAATATTTAGACAAAATGTGAACAAGCTCACACAGCTAGATGGCGGTTTGAAGAAAACACTGTGCAAATAATGCCTACAAGGTCAACGTATACACAGCGGTGGATACGGATTACGTAAAATATAAGAATGCTGCTTGAAAAAAAGTAACTCAAGTGGTTTTTCTAGAGACGATAATATTATCAATATTTAGACAAAATGTGAACAAGCTCACACAGCTAGATGGCGGTTTGAAGAAAACACTGTGCAAATAATGCCCACAAGATCAACGTATACACTACTACAGCGGTGGATACGGATTACGTAAAATATATTATGGCTGCTTGAAAAAAGTCACTCCGGTGTTTTTTCTGGAGACGGTAATATTATGGATATTTAGACAGAATGTGAACAAGGTCACACAGCTAGATGGCTGTTGGTTGAATAACACACTGGGCAAAAAATGCCTACAGGGCAAATAATGCCTAAAAGGTCAACTTATACACTACTACAGCGATGGATACGGATTACGTAAAATTTATTATGGCTGCTTGAAAAAAGTCACTCCGGTGTTTTTTCTGGAGACGGTAATATTATGGATATTTAGACAGAATGTGAACAAGGTCACACAGCTAGATGGCTGTTGGTTGAATAACACACTGGGCAAAAAATGCCTACAGGGCAAATAATGCCTAAAAGGTCAACTTATACACTACTACAGCGATGGATACGGATTACGTAAAATATATTATGGCTGCTTGAAAAAAGTCACTCCGGTGTTTTTTCTGGAGACGGTAATATTATGGATATTTAGACAGAATGTGAACAAGGTCACACAGCTAGATGGCTGTTGGTTGAATAACACACTGGGCAAAAAATGCCTACAGGGCAAATAATGCCTAAAAGGTCAACTTATACACTACTACAGCGGTAGTAAAATAAAAAAAAGTAAAATAAAAAAAAAATGAATATTAAAAAAAAAAAATTACAGTTGGTGCTGCTGAACTACTAGGAGCAGCAGATTAGCACACCAGTCCCACTCCCCAACACTGCTAGACTAATAGCACTGGGCTCTTATAGTAGTAGTAGTAGTAGTAGTAGTAGTAGTAGTAAAACAACAAAAAAATAAATAAAAGCAGTCCTTACAAGGACTACTGTTATTGCAGCAGTCAGCAGATGAGATCAGAAGCAGGACAGCTGCCCACTGCAGCTACATACAGAGCACTGCAGTAGAAGGTAGATTACTAGCCAGCAAAGCTACCTAAGCTTAAATGTCCCTCAAACCCCTGCAGACTTCTGTCCCTCCAATAACAGAGCAGTATCAAAACGATTACTAGCCAGCAAACTTTCAACTGTCCCTGAAATCACTAACAGGCAGCAGCTCTCTCCCTACACTATCTCTTCAGCACACACAGGCAGAGTGAAAAAAACGCTGCAGGGCTTCGGTTTTTATAGGGAAGGGGAGTGGTCCAGGGGAGAGCTTCCTGATTGGCTGCCATGTACCTGCTGGTCTGGGGTGAGAGGGCAAAAAAAAGCGCCAACAATGGCGAACCCAAAATGGCGAACGTCGCGCGACGTTCGCGAACTTCCGGCGAGCGCGAACACCCGATGTTCGCGCGAACAAGTTCGCCGGCGAACAGTTCGCGCCATCTCTAATCCTAAAATGTAATCTTATAATTAGGTTTTCCACATTATATGACCTCAAATTCTGATGAGCCATAGTAAGGCTGATGTTCTAACCGGTGAAATAGTAGAATTTTCAAAGTCGTCCCAGGGTACTGTATTTGGTGGTGCTTGCCATTGAATTGATTGTGCTATTCTTTCTGCTTTATAATATTATATGAAGTTCGGTACTTTAAGGCCTCTTTGACTTTAAGGTCGACACAAGGTAGATTTTTCTATGCGGTGTCCATAAGAATTGAAAGGTTGACCTCTGTAGCCTGTCACTATCTTTGCTTAGTATTGGGATAGGCAGTGCGCAAAATATGTATAAGATTTTTGGTAATATTACCATTCGGATGGAGGTTATACGGCCCAACCACGAAAGCGGTAATTTGCTCCATTCAGATAATTTAGATTGTAGCTGTTGGATCATCGGCGGAAAGTTGGTTTTATATAGTGTGTTATAATACTTGGTAATCTTGACTCCTAAGTATCCCAGAAAACGCTGCTTCAATCGAAACGGGAAATTCAGGTGTATTAACTTAACTTGATGGGAGGGTATATCAATTGGCATCGCTTCTGTTTTGTTTATGTTAACTTTTAGACCTGAAATCTGTTGAAATTGATCTCATTTTTGAAACGAGTTAGGAAGGCTAGTCAGGGGGTTTGTCATGCATAATCATCCACGTAGAGGCCTACTTTATAGGTTTTGGTGCCTTTGTTGTAGCCTTTAATGTTAATCTCTTCTCGTATAATCCAAGCAAGCGGCTCTATTGCAAGAGCAAAGAGGAGAGGGGAAAGAGGGGAAAGAGGGCACCCTTGTCTCTCCTCCTTGTAAATATTAAAAGTTGGGGATGGTATGTTGAACATCTTTATCGAGGCCGTTGGGTTATTATTCAGAACACGCAATCCATCTATGAAAGGGCCAGAAATATTATATCTGGGGAGGCTATTGAACAGATATGACCATGATACAGAGTCAAATGCTTTGTACATATCTAGCATCAGTAATAGAATTGGGGATTTCATTACGTTGGCATCATGTTTGATATTAATTAGTCGTCGTATGGCGTCCGTCATTTCTCGTCCTGGGATAAACCCCGACTGATCTGGGTGTATTAACTTTGGCATCAGCTTATTTAAGCGGAGGCTGAGAATTTTGGAGAATAATTTCACATCAACGTTTAAAACTATTGGGTCTGTAATTTTGCACTCTAGTTAAATCTGTGTTTGGTTTTGGCAAAAGAGATAAGTTGGCCTGTAGCATCTCTGGAGGGATGGAATGTCCTGCCAACATATCATTGAAAAGTACTGAAAGATGTGGAATTAACAATTCTTGAAACTTTTTGTAATAACTAGCGGGTAATCCATCAGGTCCAGGGCTCGATTTATTTTTTAGGTTTTGAATAGCTTGCTTGATTTCTTCTTCAGTTATAGGGTTATTAAGGGATTCCTTTTCAGAAGAGGATATTTTAGGCAGGTTGATATGATCCCTTTTTTGCCTATCTGGAAGTAACGTTGAAGCATAAAGATGTGGTAGAATTTATGAAATTCCTGCATGATATCTACTGATTTTTGAAGATGAGTGCCAGAATATGTGACTATATCAGTTATGGACAGGTAGACTTGCTCAGTTTTCAGTTTATTTGCAATTCAGTTTGTCTTTCAGAAAGAATAACTTTTGCTGTGTCTCTTGTAACAGTGTTTTCAGTTGTTGCCTAGTGTTTATCAATTCAGCCAAGGTAGAGGGAGAGGATGTTATTTTGTGGTCAGATTCAAGTTTTCCTATTTCACTTTCTAATAAATTACTTTTCTGTATAAAGGCTTTCTTCCTTTGTGTCGCCAATTTTATAAAAGACCTCTTATAACTGCTTTATGAGCGGCCCATATAGTACTCATGGAAAGTTCCTCATCTATGTTATTTTCCCAATATTCTTGTAAATCATCTATAATCTCAGATGTCAGTGTTGTATCAGTTAAAAGGGATTTGTTTAACCGCCATGCATGTCTGGTTGGAACCGACTATAAGAAGGTGCATCTTACCATTACTGGGGCATGGTCTGACCATGTTATTGGGAGTATATCCGCTAGGGTAATTTGTTGCAAAGTATGTTGTGTCACTAGTATATGGTCAATTCTGGAATAAGAATCATGTACTGGTGAGTAAAATGGGAATTCCATTACAGCTGGGTTCAGTGAACGCCAGGAGTCTATCAGCGCACAATCTTGGAGTAATTTCTTGAGATACTTATGTGCCGCTAGTGTGCCGCTAGTGAGCTACTACTGGGTCCCGAGGAGTGGTCTAAATTGGGATTCATCACTAAGTTAAAATCACCCAGGACAAATACTAGGCCTTTAATATGTGTTTGCAATAACTGAAAAACTTCAGTGTAAAACTGACTCCTACTGAGGGTGCATACAAATTCAGAAAAGTAATCTGAGTACCACTTACAGTACCATTAAGAAGTATATAGTGGCTTTCGGGGTCAGTAATTACGTTTGCAAGTGCAAACTGCAAATGATTTCGAAAGGCTATGACTACTTCTCTTGCTTTGGTTGCAAATGTTGTGGCTTAGATTTGTGAGAAATATTTATGTAAGTATGGTTTAGGCCTTGTGGTGGTCCAGTTGTTTTCTTGAAGAGCTATCACATCTGCTGATATTCGGTTATAATATTGCCCTGCCATTTTGCATTTGACCGGGGTGTTTAAGCCCTTAACATTATGGCGCACATTTACTTAGATCGAGTGAAGGAATAGAAGAAAAAATACTTTGAATTTTGAATGTTTTTTTTGGCTACTTAGACCATCGAATTGTCTACTTCGAGCTACGACTTCGACTTTGAATCGAACGATTCAAACTAAAAATTGTTCAACTATTTGACCATTCGATAGTCGAAGTACTGTCTCTTTAAAAAAAACTTCGACCAAGTACTTCGCCACCTAAAACCCACCGAACATCAATGTTAGCCTATGGGGAAGGTCCCCATAGGCTTCCTAACAATTTTCTGATTGAAGGACAATAGTTTGATCGATGGATTAAAACCTTCGAATCTTTAGATTCAATTTTACGACAAATTTCAAGTTTGTTTATATTGAAAATATCAAATAGTATTATACGACGGGGAAAAAAAGTACTTTTAACACCATTACCCCATCTAAGAGCCGAAGATTTCCTTAAAAATTGAGGTGACAAAATGTCCCTTCAAGGAATATAGCGATGCTGGCATGGGAGCTCAAGGAATCCACGTCCTCACAGCATGGCGCTAAGTTCCGCCCCCCACCCTGAAAATTATTTTGACGTACAACAGTTTTTACTCGAGCGTCAGTTTTTACATGCGCAATTTTTCTGTCCAAATGCATTCAAGTCAATGGGCGTCAAAATTATTTTGACGCACAACAATAATTTACCAATTATTTTTTGTTGCAGCAAATGGTTTTGCCGGCAAATTTTTGCAGCAGTTTCGCAAAACAATTTGCCCATCACTAGTTATAATACATAAAGGGAATTTAAACAGCCAACATGGTTTTGTGCAGGACAGGTTATAACAAGCTAATATATTTCCATTAGGATTTAAGCATGAAACTGGACCAGCACACAATAAAGGTGATTTATTTATTCTTTAATGTATGTTCTTCTTAGGAAAGTAATGCTTTCAAAATAAGGAGGAAATTATCAGATAAAGAGATCTTGAAATGCTAGAGAGCAATGAATTAAATTCTAGTAAATTATTTATAATCATTTATAATCATTTTCAGGAGTGGGGAAAAATAAGTTATGTACCATTCTTTTCAGTGTATTATAAAGTCTGAAATATTAAGTACTAATCCTGGCAGATGACACTAAGTTATGTAATAAATGCATATTGTGCTCTTGTGTGGGTGTGTTTTATGACTTTTTTTTTACTTAGAATTGTTCAAATAAATGAAAATTACTTTCAGTGTTGATAAAATATGAAAGCAAGTTACAAATTTATATTTAGAGAAAATTGTATGGAAAACCACTAGTAGAAAATGCCTAAGGGATAATTTATCAAAGTGTGAAAATTCCTTTCAGTTTCCTCACTGAATCCGATGCATGGTAAATGTAACAAAGCATTTCTTGGTTGGGGCTAGTGATGGGCAAATCTGACCTGTTTTGCTGTTATGCAACAAATTTGCCAAATGCATTGAAGTCTATGGGCACCAAAAATTATTTTGATGCTCACCAACAATTTTTTTGACACACAACAATTTTTTTCACCCATTGGAGTCTATGGGAATATTAGTTGGGGCTTGGGTTCAGTGTCGGACTGGCCCACTGGGATACCAGAAAAACTCCCCGTGGGCCCAGGTGTCATGGGCCTCTTGCTTCTAACCTTTTGGCCTATTTTATGGTGATTACCTATTTCTTTATAGGAACAAAAAGGTTTAATAATGGAAGAATAGAGTATAGTATGTAGAGATAAGAGACTAGGAAAATAAAGAGGTTTAATGAGGAGAGGAGGTATAATAAATTTGTAAATTTAACCCACAGCCTAAGGTGGGCCCCTACTTGGGTTTGATGATGTTTGATTTTTTTGTTTTGATGTTTTTCATGAATTGCTAGGTTACGATAGATTTGAATGTAAATCAACCCAAGAACTCTCCTTGCCCACTTTAGATATTCTGAAAAAGTGCAATGATGATTTTCATTGAAGCAAATGCTGCCCATTGGTTTGAATCTGGGCAAGTTGAAACTCCCTAATTTTTCTTTTCTGTTTTACTTGAATACAGTTATGGATTTAAGGAACTAAAATATAAAATCAATTCTAGAAATCCCAGGTTAGATGGAGTTCAGTTTTGGGCTTTTGTGTACTGAACAAAACAGATATTTCAGAGAATGGAAATAAAATGAATTAAGGCATTAAGGGCTTTGATCACAGCAGGAAGGCCAGATTCTGTTTTTTTATATACACGCTTCTCAAGGTAACTGTTTATGAATAAAGTAAAGGCATATGAGTATCAGAAAAATAACTGTTCCTATGAGGAAATTATTGGTGAGTGATCCCTTGCTTGGAACACTGTAAAACCAAAAAAAAAATAGAAGCAAAATTTGCAAGGCTAACCCTGTTTTGAATATATAATTCTTATTTCTAGCATTATCCCTTGCTTTACTTGGAAAGATATAGTAATAAAATGTAAATGTTTATTATGTTTTAATTGTACAGGTATGGGATCCGTTATCTGGAAACCAACTATCCAGAAAGATCTGAATTAAGGAAAGGCTGTCTCCCATAGACTCTATTTTATTCAGATTTTAAATAATTATTTTCCTTTTCCCTGTAATAATAAAACAGTACCTTGTACTAAGATATAATTAAGCCTTATTGGAAGCAAAACCAGCCTATTGGGTTTATAATTGTCTAGCAGACTTAAGGTTTGAAGATCAAAATTACATAAAGATTCATTTTCTGGAAAGTCCCAGGTCCCGAACTTTCTGGATAACAGGTCCCTTACCTATATTGCTAATTAACTGAGATATTTTTGGTTTTCATTACATAGTTACATAGTTAGTTAGGATGAAAAAAGATACACATTCTCCAAATTTAACCTTTTAAGTCTATATATACTATAACCTGCCACCTGCCTAACTGCTAGTTGATCCAGAGGAAGGCAAAAAAAACTCATTTGTAAAAAAATGGATGAAAAGAAAATTATTTTACCAAAAGTCTCAGAGCTGTGGATGTGTTTGTTCTTTCCTTTTAATTGATATTAGTATTCATGTCATGTAAATGGATTCACAACCATTGGAATACACTGTATTTTTCTTTAGCTCACTGAGAAGATTGAAATCACCACAAGGATTAGGAATTTGTTTCTTTGCATGTTCTCTGTTTTGGGCAGTAGGCCTCCTCCTGATTAGTTAGGAAAACTGACCTGTGTTAGTAAGAAGCCCATTAAGTGGCAAGGATTTTATTTTATATATATGTTTATTTTGTTTATTGGTCTGAAAGTGAAAATAAACTGCTGCACTACACCTTGTGATTGTACCATGGCTCCTTTACCTTCAGAAAGCTGATCCCAGCTACCTAATCTCTGAATATATATATATATATATATATATATATATATATATATATATATATATATATATATATATACGTATATATATATATTATTTTTTTTTTTTGTATTTATTTATTTTGTCACACTGTGCCTCTTTCCAATCAGCTATGAAAAATAATCTAGCGGTCTCTGAAAGCTTGCTGTTATTATTATCTTGGGCATCGCATTCACACTGCTTCTATTATATGTGATATAAAAATGTTTACACTGTATCTAGCATACTAAAGATTATTTCATGTAAATCAATGGTAAGTTAAATAGGAATAGGATAGGATTCCCAGATAGGAATGAGTTAAACGGAAAATATTAATTGGGAATTCTTTGTGAAGCTTTCACAGGTCAGGTTTTTTTTTTTGTAACTTATATTTTTTATTAGCAAAAAGGAGTCATACAGAATCATGAGCCATACAAAATAACACAAGTCATCACTAACAGTGTTGAACTAGCACAGGGTCCATGAGGCTCCTTCAGGATCAAAGGATAATTAAAGAGGGGAAGAAGGGAAGGGGGGGACAGAAGAGAAGGTGGGGGGGAAGGAGGAAGAGAAAAGGGGAGAAATGAGGGAGTAATAGAGGGAAAGGAGGGAATAAAATAATAAAACAAACCAGAACAGTCAGCCTTGGGTCGAGAACATATTGCGAGACAGTAGCAATGAAGCACAAAAGTATATTTCAGTGGGAGCAAACCTGAAATCAATTAACTTACAAGCATGCTTGTTTCAATCAGCCAGACCCCCAAGTACCCAAACAGACCAGACCTTTAAGTATTGAGGTGATTTGTTCTGAAGAAAAGCAATTCGTTCCTCGAAGGAGCGGTTACTATTAACCCTAGTTATCACTTCAGTTAAGGTTGGGGGATCTGCGGATTTCCATTTAGCTGCTATAGCCAGTCTGGTAGCAGTTAAAATCTGATTGACTAAGATCTGGGAGTGTTTGGGCAGTCGGGGGAATGGCAGACCCAAAAGATAGGTTAAAGGATCTCTGGGCAAGACAAAGGTGGTTAGTTTGGTTAGTAAGGTCTCAATATCACCCCACAGTGTATGTAATCTAGGACAGGACCAAAAAGTATGTAGCAACGAACCAACATCACCACATTGCCTCCAACAAGTGTTCGGGTGGTCTGGGAACAAAGCATGCAGTTTATCCGGGGTATGGTACCATCTCATAAGCACCTTGTATACACTCTCCTTTTGCCTGATGCAGGTGACCATTTTCTGTGCATTAGACCAGATTGCAGTCCATTCCTCTGCACTCAATTGTTTCGCTAAAGACTCTTCCCATTTGAGCATATATGGGTGGTTGGGGCGGCTGTTCAGCGGTGTGTCCAGCAATATTTTGTATATTCTGGAAATTAAGCCCTTCTGTGGCAGGCCCGACCTAGCCAAAAGTTCAAATGGTGTAGGAAGCGCAGTTTTAGCCTGCTGTATGTACGGCTGCAAAAAATGATGTAATTGGAAGTACTCAAAGGGTTGAAGATGAGCCAGTGGGGCTTTTTGGGAGAGTTCTCCATAGGTCAGGAGTGAGTTGGTGGTAGTTAGCAAGTCCTTGATCCTGCACATGTTCGTAGTTTGCCACCTAGAATAAAATCTCTGCAATGTACCCGGGTAAAAGTCTGGGTTTCTCAAGTAAAGAACATTCAAGGAATAAGCCGATTTTAGATTGAATTTCGTCTTGAGAGCAGACCAGAGTCTCAGAGTGTGTTGTGTAGAGTGCAGGAGAGCAGACAACGACTGCGGTTTATTGTTGGGGGACCATATTCGACAGTTTAGATGACTGCCCAAGGATTGTGCATTTTCAATATGGCCCCAGACGGTATTAGAGTCCCAGTGAGACCAGGCCAATAGTTGTCGGAGGTGGGATGCCTCATAATACCGTTGTAGGAAGGGAACACCAAGGCCTCCAGTTCGTAAAGGAGTGGTTAACGTTGCCTTTGATATCCTATGGCGTTTATTTCCCCAGATGAAGTTATGGAATGAGGCCTGGATATCCTGGAAAGATTTGCGGGGGAACGGGACTAGGGATGTAGCGAACGTCGGGAAAAAAAGTTCGCGAACATATTCGTGAACTTGCGCAAAAATGCGAGCGGTTCGCGAACCCCATAGACTTCAATGGGAAGGCGAACTTTAACATCTAAAAAAGACATTTCTGGCCAGAAAAATGATTTTAAAGTTGTTTAAAGGGTGCAACGACCTGGACAGTGGCATGCCAGAGGGGGATCAAGGGCAAAAATGTATCTGAAAAATCTGCCTGTGTGTGCTTGGAAGAGATAGTGTAGGGGGAGAGCTGTTAGTGATTTCAGGGACAGATGATAGTAAGTTTGCTGGCTAGTAATCTGCTTGATACTGCTCTGTATTGGAACAAAAAAATAAATAAAAGCAGTCCTTACAAGGACAGCAGATCAGCAGTCCTTACAAGGATAGCAGTCAGCAGATGAGATCAGAAGCAGGACAGCTGCCCACTGCAGCTACATACAGAGCACTGCAGTAGAAGGTAGATTACTAGCCAGCAAAGCTACCTAAGCTTAAATGTCCCTCAAACCCCTGCAGACTTCTGTCCCTCCAATAACAGAGCAGTATCAAAACGATTACTAGCCAGCAAACTTTCAACTGTCCCTGAAATCACTAACAGGCAGCAGCTCTCTCCCTACACTATCTCTTCAGCACACACAGGCAGAGTGAAAAAACGCTGCAGGGCTTCGGTTTTTATAGGGAAGGGGAGTGGTCCAGGGGAGAGCTTCCTGATTGGCTGCCATGTACCTGCTGGTCTGGGGTGAGAGGGCAAAAAAAAGCGCCAACAATGGCGAACCCAAAATGGCGAATGTCGCGCGACGTTCGCGAACTTCCGGCGAGCGCGAACACTCGATGTTCGCGCGAACAAGTTCGCCGGCGAACAGTTCGCGCCATCTCTAAACGGGACAGGCAGCATCTCAAATAGATACAAAAATTTGGGGAGAATGTTCATTTTCAATGCAGGAATCCTCCCAAACCAGGAAAGAGAGTGAGTGTCCCACTTTTGCAGGGTGGCCTTCGTCTGTGTGATAAGAGGAGTGAAGTTGTAGGCAAATAGCTGGTTATACGAAGGAGTAATTTTCGTGCCCAGATAGGTAATGAAATTAGATTTCCAGTTATATTTAAATTTGGATTGTAGGCTTTCTAAAGTCATTTGAGGCAATCGTACTGGCAGGGCTTCCGTTTTTGTTAAATTGATTTTATGTCCCGATAAACTACCATATACCTCCAGTATTCTATGTAAGGACAGTAAGGATAATAGAGGGTTAGTAATAGTTAATAGTACATCATCAACAAATAGTGACAACTTAAATTGCTCATTATTAACCTGTACCACAGTGACGTCTTTACTGTTCCTAATGACAGCTGCTAGAGGCTCAATACTAAGGGCGTACAACAGAGGAGAGAGAGGGCAACCCTGTCTAGTGCCGTTGGTGATCAAGATTGGACTGTGGGCCTGACCTGGGAGCTTAAGATAAGTTGTAGGGGTGCTATATAAGCTTCCTAAAGCAGTCAAATAGGGACCGGTAAGATTCAGATGGCGGAGAAGTGCAAATAGGAAAGGCCAACTTAAGCGGTCAAAAGCCTTTTCGGCATCTAGACTAAGTAGGAGCATTGGTTGTTTCTCCCTATGGGCAATGTCCAATAAGTCAACGGTCCTTCTCGTGTTGTCACCTGCCTGTCGGCCCTGTATAAAACCGACCTGATCCCGATGTATGAGACGGGGCAAGATGGGGGCAAGACGATTAGCAAGGATCTTGGAGAACAATTTTAAATCAGAATTCAATAAGGCTATGGGCCTATAGTTAGTACAGAGCGTTGCATCTTTACCTTCCTTGGGGATCAAAGCTAGGTATGAGGTGAGGTCTGTGTGTGGAATGGGGGTGCCTTGAAGATAGTCATTGAAAAGTTTTGTGAGAAATGGAGAGAGGATATGAAGGAAAATCTTGTAATATTTGTATGTAAACCCGTCAGGCCCTGGAGTTTTAGCATTAGGCATCGACTTAAGCGTTGCCGCGATTTCTTCTGGAGTGATGGGTTGGTTAAGTGTTTGTAAATCTGATTCCTCGAATTTTGGTAGGTTTGCTTCCATGAGAAAATTGGTAAGAGGGTCTAGGTCGGGGTTGGTATCGGTGGGCAGTTGCAGATTCAGATTATACAATTTATGGTAAAAATCGTGAAAGGTCTGCCCAATCTGATCGGGGTTGTATGTTAATTGGCCTGAGTGAGTTTTGATGGCAGCTATCCTTGTCGAAGCTTTCTGGTCTCTTAGGTTTTTTGCTAAAAGTGTATGCTGCTTGTCACCTTTTTCATAATATTTTAATTTGGTCCAGATCATAGCTTTTTCAACCTCCTTGTACCTGGCAGCCTTTAGTTCACCTCGAATTTGTAAAATCTGCGCCAGCAGGGTGGGCGAATTGTGGGTGTAGTATGAGCTTTCAAGGGCTCGTAATCTAGCCTGCAGGGTTGTGTGGGAGCTGAGATATGACTTCTTTTTTTGTGCAGCTAGGGCAATGAATTTGCCTCTAATGGTAGCCTTGTGCGCTTCCCATAGAATCGGCAGGGATTGTACTGAGTTTTCATTAATTTGAAAATATTCCTTCAGCGCTGACTCAATTTGTTGAACCGTGTCAGCATCATGAAGGACAGTCTCATTCAAGCGCCAATGCGGTTCTCTGCCTGGGAGCACAGTAAGGTGTAATTGTAAGACTATAGGTGAATGGTCGGACCAGGTAATGGGAAGTATATCAGTGGAATAGCGGAGGCTTAAGCAGGGATGAGAAATCAAGAAATAATCAATATGTGTATGAAGTTTGTGGGGGTTGGAGTAGAAGGTATATTGTTTCTCTTTTGGATGGTTGATACGCCAGGCATCAAATAAAGAGAACTGTTGTGTTAGCTGCCTAAATTTTCTGGACAGAGTATGGGACACCTGATGCAGGGCCTGTTGGGAACGGTCCATGGACTGCGAAAGAGTCATATTAAAATCACCACCAATAACTAAATAGGGGTGAAGAGTGTCTAGGTGGGACTGTAGGATCTTTAGTA
Organism: Xenopus petersii; assembly: GCA_038501925.1. NCBI lineage: Eukaryota > Metazoa > Chordata > Amphibia > Anura > Pipidae > Xenopus > Xenopus petersii. The sequence goes on from CM076675.1 coordinate 116,630,234, forward strand.
GGAAAGCGTTTTGCCCTTTATTGGGGGAGTATATATTGAGCAAACTAATCGGGATCCCTGTGTAAGTGGCTGAAAGCAATAAATAGTGACCCTCAGGGTCTCGGATGGTTTGATTGACAATAATAGGGCAGTCTTTATGGATTAGTATGGCCACACCAGCTTTCTTCTGATTGCCAGAAGCATAGTAACCAGTAGGGAAATATTTAGAGCTCAATTTATGTGAGCCAGAAGCGTCAAAATGAGTCTCCTGTATGAAAGCAATATCAGCCTTCGAAATCCTCAATTCTTTGAGAGTCAAATATCTTTTGGTTATACTGTTAAGTCCCTTGACATTCAACGATAGCAACTTAACCATGATTGAGTCAAGGATGACTGGGCGCTATACTGGTACAGAGAGGTGATGACTGTCAGGGAAAGTACCCTATATCTGAAAAGCAGCATGACGTCAGTTAGCAGCTTAAGGCAGATTTTAAATATAAGACTCAAAAAACACTTTCCCAACAGAGCAGTAACAATAAGTTCAGATACATTGCATGCATTATTAACCCAATGAGATTTGAATATGGAGAGACAAAAGAAATCAAGTACCAAGGCTGAAAATAGTAAAAATAAAAACAAAAGTAACTGTATAGAATATCCGGCAGCTGAGGAGAGAAATGAACTGCCCTTCAGTCAGTACAAAAGTCCGGAAAGTAAAGTTCGTGGCTCAGAAAATACAGTCATACGTGAGCTAAAAAGAGCCCGTGGCTCTATGTGAGGGGGGTAGGAAACATATGGAGTAACACAGGCCTAGTCAGCATCCTGCCAAATGACCTTAGGTAACTTACTGAATCAGAGGTAGAACAAACTATTAAGCAAAATTTATCCATCTTCTGCTGGAGAAGAGGGACTTAGCGCAAGCCTGGGTTCTAGTGAGGAGGTAGGAACCCTGGTCCATTGAGGGGTGAGTGCAGCTTTGGCGGGAGATTGTCGCAGTGAAGCAGATTGATTCTTGGATTGGAGCCCCAGTGCTGTCAGCAATTTGCCTCCTTTTGCTGGGTTCAGGAGTGTGTGTGTCGTGCCCCAATGATTGACAACCAGCTTAAAGGGGAAACCCCACCGATAAGGGATTTTATGTTCCCTCAGCTTCTGTGTAATTGGCTTAAGCTCCCTCCTCTTAGCCAAAGTGACTGGTGAGAGGTCTGCAAATATCTGTAGTTTGCAGTTATGAAAGTCCACGGAATGCAGAGTTACAGAGGCTATCAGTTCCTTGCCTTCATAATAGTGAAACCTCGCTATTATGTCACGGGGTGGTTTGTGGTCAGGGGGTTTCGAAGCCAATGAGCGATGGGCCCTGTCCAGTAGCCACAGTTTTGAGGATGCTTGGGGGCAAAGAGTACAAAACAATTCCTGCAGGTATTGCACAATATCAGGGCCCCCCACTGTCTCAGGGATTCCTCGAAATCGTAAATTTTGTCTGCGAGACCTGTTTTCCAGGTCTTCACAGGTGTCTTTAAGGAACGCCAATTCCTCTTGTAACAAACAATTTTCATCTTCCAAAAGCCCCAACCATTGAGCTACATCGTCAGTGTATGTCTCCAATTTGTCTGTGCGTTCACCCAGGTCACTTAAATCCCTCTGAACCTCCCTAATGGCCGCGGTGACTGCCCGTGAGACTGTATGTGTGATGGTGTCTTGTAAGGCCTCTTTAAGCTGCGCCAGGTGTTGCGCCAGTATTGGGGCAGTAACCGGTTGTAAGTGGCCCAGGGGCATATCAATATCAAGGGACTGACCTGTAAGGCGATGTTGTGGGCTCTCAGGATCGGGCGGCAGTGAGGAGGGAGATGCGCTCGGTGAGTCACTTTCATGGCGCGCCATAAGTCTATCGGCGCCATCTTGCCGCATGGCCTTCGTCTTCTGCGATTGTGATCTCTGAAGGTATGGAGACATGGTAGCGGGTTGGTCTTTAGGCTTTTTCTTGCCCATGTTGAATGGCAGGTTGCCTCTAAGAACAACTGACCCGATTTCGACTGGTTGACCGAGCTGGTTGCTGAATTTCGGGCTTAAAAGGTCTGTTAAGGCGAGGAGCTCCTAGTCAACGCGTGCTTCCTCCATCAAGGTTGGCCACGCCCCCCACAGGTCAGGTTTTAATAGATGGTCAGCTCCTTTGGCAGTTTTTATAATACTACAATAAAAAGTGATAGGCCAAGGTACTATTGTGTAATTTTTTTTATTTTAGGGTGAAGGACATGGGCAAAAGCAGACCTTTTTTAAATGTTGATTTTATTTTTTTTTATTTCGGCTCTAATAATATTGTTTAAATAACCTTCATACAGTGGCTGCTTGTCTAAGGATTTACTCATTTGGATGTATACACATATATATATATATATATATATATATATATATATATATATATATATATATATATTTATTTGTATAGTGCTCCTTGAGGGCTAGGCAAAGTAAAGCAGAAAAACAAATTGGTATAAAAAACAGGGGATGATTACAAAAAAGTACAAATAAGTATAAAAATATAATACACATAATTATAAAGTATAGCTACAATACATATTAAGTGTCTATTGTCAAGGAGGTACCTGCCCCATAGAGCTTACAGTTTAAATTGGAGGGTAATGCGGGAAACAATATGATAAATACATAATAACACATTGACTAGTTTAGTATTATGCTTTGATTAACTTTTCTGGTACTACAAGACGTTATAAAATAAACACACAAATAAATGTATAATTTTGGATTGGCAATATCATTGTTTTTTCGTGCATGATACTCTGATCCAGTGGATGCACAGTGGAATTGCAGTTATTGCGCATTCCTTATTATTTAAATTACAGCAGAATTCGGCACTAAGACCCTGAAGAAACTGGAGAATTACCTAATGATCACATGACTACTGCAACCAATGGGCGCAACCGAGAGGATGTAAATATCGCGAGACTTGGGCGCCATTTTGCCTTTGAGAAATCCTATACAGGTGAAACGTACATCAGACGTTTGCGCTATCGAGCGTTCTAAGGGTGGGGAGATGGTACTCTGGAGGGTGGGCTGAATGGTGGCAGCAGTTTCCTTCTAATAACGGAGGTAGCATTGGACAGACCGTTGATGTTGTTACCAGCACTCGCACAGACTTAATTTTGGGCTTTGCCCGTTTCCAATTTTCAGTGTTGCATTTGCACTAGCGATAGGGAATAGGCCACACTTACTTAGGTGCCTCTGAGAGGACAAAGCGCCAGTTACTCTATGCACACTGTATTGGAAACATATATGTTTGTATAATACTGCAAGGTACAGTACACTGGGTCTGTCCTCAGTTTGTATGCACTACCTTTGGTTATTTAACCTATTGTTTTTCCCACAATGGGAGCTACCTAATTTCTTTTACTATAGACAACCTCCTGCTCCCCACCCAAACTCATACTACTATTAGAGGGCATATAGGCTGATGTAATGATCTAGGTGGGACCAGTATTTTCATTACTCAGATATACTGTAATCCTTACAACTGTGAAACCAGATCGGGATACATCATATTTTTAAGTATTTTTATATTTCATTAAATCCCTCTTTTGATTTTAAACGAACTATTAAATGTTATGTTTTATTGAGTGATTCCTTCTTCTACAGACTCGTGGAATACGAACTGTTGCTTACGTAATTAGCACCCCTTATACTATTGCACTTTATTAACTCTTTAATGTTTATCACAAGATATTATAATGACAACACATCAAAGTGTGGACACAATGAATTTATTTTGAATGAATTTATTTGCATTCATCAAAAACATATTTTTTTTTTTTTTATTTAATTTTTTTTTATTTTTTAAAACAAGAAAAGAAAAAGAAAATTCACAGCTTAATGTACCATGCCCAAATATAAGTACCTATTTCCAGACAATGTTTGATACTATTCTTAATCTTTAGCTTAATATTTCGCTTCATTTATTACAAAACAACAAGGAAAAGAAAAAAAAAAAAAAATAATCACAAAACAGAAAATATTCATTCCCCCTAATTGGCGGTTGGGCTCCCCTCTTCCCTTCTCTGTTTCAAACTCTCTCCATTATCCCCTATTTCCTCTTCTCCCTTTAGATATGTAGCACTGAGGACAATAAGGGATCCTTTTCATAGATCAGCCAGGGAATCCCAATTTTGTCATACGGTCCCATATCATTCTGCAACCTATGATTAAGTTTTTCATTGGTAGCTATATAGATTATCTTTGCTTTCAACGATCTTAAAGGGATCACTTTCTTTTTCCAGTTACTGGCTATGATCAGTCTGGCGGCCATAAGTATATATTGGCTAAGCTTATAAGCTGACTTCGTCAAGTATTTTGGTTTATTTCCTAATAACATAACCGTAGGGTCTTTCCTAAATTTTGTATGTAATACATTTGAAAGCAATTTGACCACTGAGTCCCAATATCGCGATACTATTTCACATTCCCACCATATATGAACCATAGTCCCCTTGTCCTTACAACCCCTAAAACAACAAGATTCACACGTAGGGTATATCTTATGCAATCTGGCCGGTACCAAATATGTTCTATGTAGGATTTCGATTGAAGTTTCTTTAACCGCTACACACGCATTTCCCTGGTTCGCTGCCAAACTACAATAAGACCACTGTTGCATTGTAAGTGATACATTGAGGTCTTTTTCCCATTTAACCATATATGGATGTTTCCTTTTACTTGATGATGATTGATTAAGCATTCTATAAGTTAAACTAAGAGCTCCTGGTGCAAGTGGGGTTTTAATACATATTGACTCAAAACATGAGGCCGTGAAAATTTTGTGCTCACACCTTATTACTTGCCTATTTACATAGTGTAGCAATTGCATAGCTCTAAATAATTCCTGAGGAGGAAGTGAATAAGTGTCTTTTATTTGTGTCAGTGTAAGCGGTTTCGCTTTCTGAGTTAAAGAAAATAAAGTGGTAATACCCTTATCTACCCACCACTCAAAAAGTTTCCTAGACATTCCTGGAGGGAACTCGTGATTATCTATCAGTGGGCTTAAAAGTGAAGGTGAGGAAATAAAACCATATTTTGTAGCTAGTGATTGCCAAAACTTTAACATGTCTATCGTTATAGGTGACGGATCCACAAATTTCTGAAAAGATAGTTTAGACATCCATAATATATGGTGAATTGAATATGGGTAAATTAAATCATTTTCAATCTGTACCCACAGGGGTGCTAATATTCCGGCATGTGCAGGAACCCATTGAGCTATCCTGGCTGCCTGATAGTACTTTACAATATTAGGTGCTGAAAGCCCCCCATTTTTTTTATGCATATATAAAATTTGCTTTGGTATACGAGGGTGTTTATTCTGCCAAATAAAACTATTTATTTTGGTTTGAAACGTGTGTAGCTCCTTTAATGGAACTCTTATTGGTAGCGAACGAAACAAATATAAAATTTATGGAACCAGTACCATCTTGATACATTGTATCCTTCCAGTCCAAGACAGTTGGTGTTTATCCCATTGTTGCATAATCTGTCTCAAAGTTCTGAACATGGGGCTATAGTTAATTTTATAAAGAGAGGGTAAACTATTGGTCAATTTCACTCCTAAATATTGTAGGGAGTCGGAGGTCTTAAATCCAAAATTAAGTTCAATCAGTTTCAGAACATGTCCAGGAATGTTACAGGGTAGCATTTCAGATTTCTCTGTATTTATGGTAAGTCCTGATATTTTCGCAAAAGTGCTCAGAGTTTCCATTAAGTTCGGTAAGGATGTCAAAGGTTTAGTCAAATGCACTATTAAGTCATCCGCAAATAATGACAATTTATATTCCTTATCCCTCACCTTCACACCCCTAATGCTCTCATTCTCTCTAATAGCCCTTGCCAATGGCTCCATGGCCAAGGCAAATAATGCTGGAGATAGCGGACAGCCCTGCCTTGTCCCACGTTGTATCGGAATAGCTACCGGTGAGGTAGTGACAGGGAGACTCAATTTAGCAATAGGGAAATTGTAATACACATTAAGAGTGTTAATTAATGTGGGACCGACCTTTAACCTTTCTAGTATTCTAAACAAATATTGCCAAGTAAGTGTACCAAATGCTTTCTCAATGTCAAATGTAAGCAAGCATAGAGGCGTTTTAATCTATTTGCATGTGTTGTCAAGTTAATAATTTTCCGTATATTGTCAGGCGCCTGCCTACCTGGCATAAAACCTATTTGATCTTTATGTATAATATTGGTGAGAATTTTGTTCAATCTGGAAGCCAATATTGAAGCCAGAATCTTAACATCCACATTAAGCAATGATATTGGTCTATAGTTCTTTGGGGTTAACATATCTTTATTTGCTTTAGGTATAACCGATATCCTTGCTTCATTCATTTCTGGAGGGATACAATTCCCTTTAGCTATATGCTGATATAGGTTACATAAATGCGGGTTTATCTGTTCTTGGAATTTTTTATAAAATAAAGATGAAAACCCATCCGGCCCTGGGGCCTTGCCAACCTTTAAAGATTTAATGACTTCTTTAATTTCCAGATGTGTGATTTCAGCATCCAATATATTATTCATTTCCTGGGTACATGGACTTAGGCCGTATTTATTTAGCCAGGTTCTCTCCCCCTCTTTGTGAATATAAATGTTCATAATAAGTAGCAAATATTCCTGCTATTTTATCCGGGTTCGATGTAATTCGACTGTTTTCCAGCCTTATCTTTCTGACGGCCGGTCTACGCTGGCCCGCCCTTAACAAGTTGGCCATCATCTTCCCCGGCTTATTTGCAAATTTATAAAATGTAAAATTTGTCCTCCTAATAGCCCTTTCAGCTCCTTCTAACTGACATGCCCTTAATTTCTGCCTCACCTCTTCAATTTGCTTACTGTAGACTGTTGTCTATTAGTCTGCTCTAGACCCGCAAGCTCCACCTCCAACCTATGCTGTAATTGCGCCCTCTCCTTTTTCTTCTTAGAGGCATACCTAATTAAAGAACCTCTAATAAAAGCTTTATAGGCCACCCATACCCACACTGGGGACACGTCTGCTTTACAGTTCTCTTTAAAGAACATTTCAGATTCCTGTATAATATGCGAGACACATTCAGGGTCCGATAACAAACCCTCATTTAGTTTCCACGTTGGACGTATTAGAGCAGGAGCTTGCAGGTCCAGAGCAGACATTACAATATCATGATCTGACCAAGCACACTGAAGGTGTTTAGATTCCAACAGTGCACCTGCATCCAAAGATTTTATCAGAATATAATCAATTCTCGAGTAATTATTATGAGGGTGGGAGTAAAACGTATAATCTCTTTTATCTCCATTTACCTCTCTCCATGTGTCACATAATTCATAATCCCACAGGAATTTATTAACCCTCTGCATATTTCTTTTATTTCCAGCTGTTGAAGTGGGGGAGGATCTATCGAGCATATAGTTAAATGGAAGGTTAAAGTCCCCAGCCCAAATTACTCTCTCAACGTGGGAATCCGATAGTTGTTCAGCCATAGTTTCTAAAAAGACAAAAGGAAGCTCTACCGGTGCATAGGTATTCAAAATCATGTACGTCTTATCATACAATGTCCCCCGAATCACTATATATCGGCCCTTACTATCAATCTTAATTTCGGAAATTACGAATGGAAATCGTCTATTAAAAAAGATTGCAACTCCGCTATGCTTGCTTACATCCGAAGACAAGTAGTACGTCCCATAATCTTTATGGAAAAATTTGGGAAATGATCGTTTCGTAAAGTGTGTCTCTTGCAGACATATTATATCTGGAGAGAGGCGTTGGTACATCTGAAATGCTACCCTGCGCTTACTTGGAGAATTTAGTCCCTGGACATTATGTGAAATTATTTTAATTGACATCCTGTATATAGGACACTTTTCTACCTAGAAACTTTAATATCGCAACATCCTATCCCTGGTCACCCAACCGCCTAAAGACAATAACAATAAAAAAGAAAACTACTAATAAAAACAAAACATTTAAAACAACAAAAAAAAAACAAAAACAATACATTAGGTTCACAAAAAAACCTCTTGGCTGAACGCCATTTCTAAGTACCCTTTGTTGGCATTCCACTTCTATGTCCTTCTCCACATGGGAGGGCATAGTGGTGGTACTTCTATTGTATGAGCAAAATCCCGTTTTCTGCATAGTTATCAAGACAGTTTGTTTTATCAAACCGCAAAAAAAAAAAAAAAAATTTCTTAACATAATATCAAATTATGTAAATACATGCTATTGCAGTTTCTATAAAATCTAGCATTATTTTAAATGCTCTGCATACTTGTTGGTCCCCAATAGTACTAATCTTTACCCCTAGAAGGGGAGGAGAAAAAAAAACATTTTAACCATTTGAAATCTGAATCTTAAGATCAGCATAGATGCACACCAATCAATATACTTAAGCTAACCAGATCAATCAGATGGTTGCTATGTTACCTTACAGGCATTAATAAAAAAAAAATAAATATATTATATATATATATAAAATATATATATATAAAAAAAAAAAAAAAAAAAACACTCAGTATAGCATCAGACTGTGTAGCATATATACATCTTAATACCCTTTACATATAGTCCAGCATTATTTTGGGTGATTTACTTCTATAGTAGTCCTTGATCGTGCTGATCTCTGTTCTCTTACAGGTGAATGTGGAGCAGGACGTTTTAACTGTTTAGAGGTTGGAACTTGTGACCACTCTGGATCTGGACGTAACACTTCTGGTACTGGGTCATTTTCCTGTAGGGGGGCCCTTCCACTCCCTTCCAAAAGTGCCAATCCCTCTGCTGGTGTCTGTATTGAATACTGTTGGCCACCCCAAATAAACTGCAAGGAGAAGGGGAACCCCCACTTGTATTTCACATTTCTATTTTGCAGTATCATTGTGACAGGTTTCATCAGCCTACGTTTTTGTAAAGTTACTGGGGCTAGATCAGCATAAAATTGCATCTGGTGGGGTAGCACTTCTCTACTCACCGACCTCGTGGCTCGCAGAACCAAGTCTCTAACCTCCACGTAATGCAGCTTCAATATAATATCTCTGGCCAAGTTAGGGTCTCGTGGACGCCCCAGGGCTCGGTGTATTCTCTCTATATGTAGATGTTCATCGGGTAAATCTGGTAGCAGCTTACGTAGTACCCCCTTAATCATCTCCGAGGGGTCTGTTACCGCTTCTGGTACATTTCGTACTCTCAGGTTTCCCCTTCTCATTCTGTTCTCCAGATCTTCCAGTTTATTTTCAAGCTGAAGGATCCGTTGTTGGTGTTCATTCAGCTGCTTCTGGTCGTCTCTTAATGCTGCTGCGCAGGAATCTGACCGCCGCTCCAAGCAATCCACCCTCTCTCCCAAATCCTTAATCTGGCGTGTAAAGTCTGTCACCACCACCGCTAGTTCCGTTTTAAAGATTTCTTGCACGGCCTGGAGGGCTGCTTGTACCTCCTCCGTATGGTGCTGCCGTTCCTGACTTTGCTCCCGCTCAACGCGGGTGTTTGAAGATGGCGGCTGCACGCCTTCAGTTAAACGATGCTGAAACATTGGTGGCGTTCGTGCCTGTTGGCCCTTCTTTGTTGTCGGAGGGCCCATTTCTCCCGTCGTCTCAGGTTTGGTATCTTATATCTCACAGCGGAAATGAATAAAAAAGCGGTTTGATGTGCTTTTTATTGCTAAAGATGCAGTACGGGTGCGGAGCTACTCACAGACACATCTTGCCTGTTCAGTTTCGCGCATGCGCATCCTAATCATCAAAAACATATTTTAAGGCATTAATTATTCCTTTCATGGTTTCCAAGTTACACACACAATCTAATTATATTCATTAATAAAGCTGTGCGACCTCATTAGCTCTTCTTTGCAGATGCTTTCTTTTTGGTACAAATTCATGATGCGGGAAACAGCAATAGTAGTGGGTGGTGCAACCAAGCAGTTGCTCTGAGAGGAGCAGCCAAGAGCATATAAAGACAAGATGTAATTAGTAGGGATGTAGCGAACTGCCGTTAATGTGTTCGCGAACACCGGCAAAAAAGCGAACAGTTCGCGAACAGTTCGCGAACTTCGAACGCTCGATAAAATCGTTCGATCGAACGATCGAAGGATTTTATTCGTACGATCGAAGGATTTTCGTTCGAATCGAACGATCGAAGCTATTCGATCGAATGATTTTAATTCAATCGAATGCTTATAATCGTTCGAACAAATGGAAATCGTTCGATTTTAGCGATCGAATGGTCGAATGGTCGAATGGTCGAACGAAATTTTACTTCGAATCGAACGCGAACACCAATTGGCGAACGTCGCGCGACGTTCGCGAACATTCGGCGGACGCGAACAGTCGAAGTTCGCGCGAACTAGTTCGCCGGCGAACAGTTCGCTACATCCCTAGTAATTAGGTGCAGCGCAGTGAAGGGCTTTAAAGGGTACGAGAAGGAGTTTTCAAGTTACTCTTAGTTTTATGGGAAGCCATGATAAGTGTTTCACAGTGGAGGGAATTTTATCTTTTTGGATGAGAGGAGGAGAATTCTGGCAGCAGTGTTTAATACAGACTGTAGAGGGGAAAGATGGGAGTTAGGGAGGCCAGTAAGAAGAAGGTTACAGAAATATAGTTGAGATAGGATGAGAGCATGCATGATGTCTTGGTCATAGCAGGTGAAAGAAATGGACTGATTTTGTCAATATTACGTAAGAAAAAGTGACAAGTTTTGACATTGGTGTTAATAAGGCAAGAGAGAAGGAGAGAGTGCTCAAAGATTACCCCCAAACAGTGAGCTGAGTTGAGTGTTAATGAGCATGCCATCATTAGATAAAGTAAATGGGAGAGTAGGATCAGGTTTAGGTAGAAAGAGTTTTTGTTAGGTTGAGTTTGAGGTGGCGCTGGGTCATCCAGTTGCAGATAGCTGGGAGGCAGTTAGAGAATTGAGCCTTGGTTTCAGCTGTTAATGAAGGGGTGGTTAAATAGATTTGGGTATAATCAGCATGGCTGTGTAGAAAGTTAGTAATACTGCAAAACACTATACATTCTAGGAGATTAGAGGTAAGTGGTAGAAGTGAGACAGGACGGTAATTCGACAGACAGGATGGGTCAAGTGTGGCCTTTTTAAGAACAGGCTTTACACAGGCCTGTTTGAAAGGAGATGTGAAGGTTCTAGAGTGAAGTGAAGATGTGAGTAAGGGCTGGCGTAAACTCAGCAGCATAGTGTTTCAGCACAGTCTTGAGGGGAGTGTGTCAGGTTGGCTGATAGTGATGATGAAGGATGTAGAAGAGTAATGAATATAGAAAAAGTTGGATTGTTTATAAGAGTACTGTACTCCTGCTTGGCCTTTGACAAAGCAGAGTTGAGGCATGACAGTAGAAATTTGTAATGAATAAAGTCTGTTTTCATACAAGATTTCTTCCACATATGTTCAGAAGATTTTGTAAAGGATTAACATACATAGTAACATAGTAACATAGTAAGTAAGGTTGAAAAAAGACACATGTCCATCGAGTTCAACCTTTTTTTTTTTATTAACTACCTATCTGCCAGTTGATCCAGAGGAAGGCAAAAAACCCATCTGAAGCCTCTCCAATTTGCCTTAGAGGGGGAAAAATTCATTCCTGACTCCAAAATGGCAATCGGACTAGTCCCTGGATCAACTTGTACTATGAGCTATTTCCCATAACCCTGTATTCCCTTACTTGCTAAAAAGCCATCCAACCCCTTCTTAAAGCTATCTAATGTATCAGCCTGTACAACTGATTCAGGGAGAGAATTCCACATCTTCACAGCTCTCACTGTAAAAAACCCCTTCCGAATATTTAGGCGGAACCTCTTTTCTTCTAATCGGAATGGGTGACCTCGTGTCAGCTGGAAAGACCTACTGGTAAATAAAGCATTAGAGAGATTATTATATGATCCCCTTATATATTTATACATAGTCATCATATCACCCCTTAAGCGCCTCTTCTCCAGCGTGAACATCTCCAATTTGGCCAGTCTTTCCTCATAGCTAAGATTTTCAATACCTTTTACCAGCTTAGTTGCCCTTTTCTGTACCCTCTCTAATACAATAATGTCCTGTTTGAGTGATGGAGACCAAAACTGTACGGCATATTCTAGATGGGGCCTTACAAGTGCTCTATACAGTGGAAGAATGACCCCCTCCTCCCTTGACTCTATGCCCCTTTTAATACAGCTCAAGACCTTATTTGCCCTTGATGCTGCTGACTGGCATTGCTTGCTACAGCCAAGTTTATCATCTACAAGGACTCCAAGGTCCTTTTCCATAATGGATTTGCCTAGTGCAGTCCCATTAAGGGTATAAGTGGCTTGGATATTTTTACATCCTAGGTGCATGACTTTACATTTATCAACATTGAATCTCATTTGCCACTTAGCTGCCCAGATTGCCAGTTTGTCAAGATCATGTTGCAAGGATGCCACATCCTGGATGGAATTAATTGGGCTGGATAATTTTGTGTCATCTGCAAACACTGATACATTACTTACAACACCCTACCCTAAGTCATTAATGAACAAGTTAAATAAAAGTGGACCCAATACTGAGCCCTGGGGGACCCCACTAAGAACCTTACTCCAAGTAGAGAATGTCCCATTAACAACTACCCTCTGTACCCAGTTTCCTATCCATGTGCAAACGACTTCATTAAGCCCAACAGACCTTAGTTTAGAAAGCAGTCGTTTGTGGGGCACAGTATCAAACGCTTTGGCGAAATCCAAATAGATCACATCTACTGCCCCCCCACTATCCAGAATCTTACTTACCACATCATAAAATGCAATCAAATTCGTCTGACATGACCTATCCTTCATAAAGCCATGCTGATTGTTGCTCATAATGGCATTCATTAGGACAACATTTTGAATGTGATCCCTTAACAAGCCTTCAAATAATTTGCCCACCACAGATGTCAAGCTTACTGGCCTATAATTGCCAGGCTGAGATCGTAATCCCTTTTTAAATATTGGAATAACATCAGCTTTTCTCCAATCCATAGGCACCATACCAGATGACAGTGAATCTGAGAAAATCAGAAATAAGGGCTGGTCTAAAACTGAACTAAGCTCTCTTAGAACCCGGGGGTGTATGCCATCAGGCCCTGGAGCCTTGTTTACATTAATTTGTATTAAAGCTTTTTGAATCATATCCTGAGTCAGCCACTGACTAGATTGAGCTGAACCATTCGTGCAGTTATTAAGTGAGCCTGTGAACCCAGACTCCTCTATTGTATACACTGAAGAAAAGAACTGATTTAACACATTTGCCTTATCTGTATCTGTTACAACTATACTGGTACCATTATTTAATGGAGCAACACTCTCAACCTGCATCTTTTTACTATTAATACATTTAAAAAACTTTTTAGGGTTAGTTTTCACCTCCACCGCAATTAACTCTTCATTTCTTTTCTTAGCCTTCCGGATTGCTGATTTACAACATTTATTACAGTGTTTATATTCATTAAATGCAGCTTCTGTCCCTACAGATTTGTAGTTTTTAAATTCCTTTCTCTTCTGTCCCATTAACTTCTTTACTTCTGTATTAAGCCACACAGGATGATTCTTAGAGCTTCTACGTTTAGTCCTTAAGGGAATAAATTGAGAACAGTAATGATTTAATATCATTTTAAAGGACAACCATTTCTGTTCTGTGTTTTTAGCTGAAAACCTAATGCCCCAATCAATGCTCTGTAGGGCAGCCCTCAAGGCACTAAAATTAGCTTTTGCAAAATTCATGGTTTTTGTTGCCCCATTATATTTTTGTTTTTTGCACCAGACATTAAAAGATATAACCTTATGGTCACTATTACCCAGGGGTTCAATGACTTGCACATTTGCTATAAGTTCTGGGTCATTTGAGATCACTAAATCAAGAATAGCATTTTTTCTGGTAGGCTCCTCAACAACCTGTGCTAAAAAATTGTCATGCAATAAGTTTATAAACTTGTTCCCATTAACTGATCTAGCAGTACCGTTGCTCCAGTCAATATCTGGGTAATTAAAATCCCCCATTATCATTACTTTACCTAAACTAGTAGCCTTTTCTATTTGCATTAGGAGCTTTGTCTCTTCCTCCTCACTTACATTAGGGGGTCTATAGCATACGCCTACAATTAATTTGCTGGATTCTTTACAATTGGTGAAGAACTCCACCCATACGACTTCTGCCCCCTCATTTTCTAACATAACCTCCTCCTTTATATGAGCTTTTAAATCCTGCCTAACATATAGACATACCCCTCCTCCTTTTCTATTGCCTCTGTCCCTCCGAAACAGAGTATAGCCACTGATATTTACTGCCCAGTCATGCGACTCATTCAGCCATGTTTCGGCCACACCAATCACATCATATTTTCCTTCCATCACCAGCAGCTCCAGCTCTCCCATTTTACCAGCCAGACTTCTTGCATTTGTAAACATACATTTAATACTGTCACCATATTGAACATATGACATGTGGTCCTCCCTCTCCTTAACAGTATCCCCAGCCAAATCTCCTCCCCCATTTTCCCTTTCTTTGCCCACTATCTCATCTAACCTGTCTACCACTGAATCTTTTACTGAACCCTCCCCCCCACACCTAGTTTAAAATCTCCTCCAACCCTCTAGCCATCTTCTCTCCCAAAACAGCTGCCCCATCATCATTGAGGTGCAGCCCATCCCTAGCAAAGAGCCTGTAGCCAACTGAAAAATCAGCCCAGTTCTCCAAAAACCCAAAACCCTCCTCCCTACACGAATCTTTCAGCCACGCATTAATCTCCCTATGCTCCCGCTGTCTTCTTAGCGTTGCTCGTGGCTCTGGTAATATCTCTGAGAAAATTACCTTGGAAGTCCTCGCCCTCAGCTTTGAACCTAGTTTTTTAAAATCATTTTTGAGCACTTCACCACCTCCTCTAACTTTGTCATTGGTACCTATGTGTACCAAGACCAATGGGTCTTCCCCAGCCCCTCCCAATAATCTGTCCACTCATTCCACCACATGCCGAACCCTAGCACCAGGCAAGCAGCAGACTGTTCGGCATGTAGGGGCCTTGCAACAGATTACCCTATCCACCTTTCTAATAATTGAATCCCCTATAACTAGAACCTGCCTTTCGTTCCTTGCACTTCCCCCACCACCCGTATTAGAGCCACTGCCTCCAGGGGTGCTCCGAGAGTCAGCCTGCTCCATACATGCCAATTCTGAGTTTTCCTCCCCAGCATCTTCAGCCAAAACGGCGAATTTGCTGTTTTGGACAAACTGTGGACCAGCCCCCCTACTCTTCTGTCCCCTACTTCCCCTCTTGACTGTCACAAACCTTCCTCCCTCATTAGCCTCCACTGCCCCTTCTCCTCCCCCCGCTCCACTAGCCCCTGCCAGTGGTTGCTCTGCGAGCCTCCTGTCATTCCCCTCGTTTGCCGATGCTCTCAGTGCTGCAAGTTCACCCCTTAGAGTCTGCAGCTCAGATTCCAAGATGAAAACCCACCGACATCTCTCACATGTAAATACTGCATGGAACTGCTGCTCCAACACCACATACATGTGACAAGACACACACTGAGTAATACCAGCAAATCCACTCATATTTACACTGGGTACTTACAGTCTCCCAAATGTAATTCCTCACCAACGCCTTTTCAGTTTTAAACGCCTTAAGGTTTTTAACGCTGCTTAACACTTAATTCACATGCAACACTCGCTAAGCAGCTCCCACACTCGCTTTGCCTTCACAAGTGTAAGGTTTCAACCAGAGCACACAAAGCCTGTTCAGAATTTACCTGATTAACCCCTCCCCCTTAATTAGAAGAAAGAGGGAAAGGAGAAAAAAAAATGCTATTTGCTACCAGCAGTAAATAAAACCCTTATTAACTTTTTTTTTTTATGTTCCCCTTAGACCTCTAAAGCTAAAACACAAAAAGAAAGTAAATGCTCTTAATGTATCAAATAGTTTACCCCAAAGAGAGAAAAGAAAAAGCTGTCTCAGTCAGATAACTCACAGAACACACAGCAGTCAGTTATTTGCACTTACTCCCTCCTTGCACCCAGCACTCCCAGCATGCACAGTAAACACCAACGCCTTAAGGTTTTTAACGCTGCTTAACACTTAATTCACATGCAACACTTCGATCACATGCAACACTCGCTAAGCAGCTCCCACACTCGCTTTGCCTTCACAAGTGTAAGGTTTCAACCAGAGTGAGGAATCTGGTTTGTGAATTTAGCCAGGGGCGTGGGTTTTGAGCACAAGTACACTTAGCCTGTAAGGGAGCAAATTAACCAATGGTGGATGATAGTATGTGATTATACTCACGTACTCACTTACCAGGGTATCAGGATCAGACATCTCCCTAAAGGAGGAAAGACTGGACTTGAAAGACTTAGCTAAGGATGGAAGGTCAATGTCACGTGTATTCCGAGATAGTGGGGGGAAGGAGCAGGTGGGGAAGGAGAGTGAGAGTATGTAATCAAATGATGATCAGAAAGGGGGAAGGGGTCACTGTTAAAACCAGAGACAGATAGAAAGAGTTTTTTTAGTAAAGACTAGATCCAGAAAGTGGCCATCCTTATGAGTAGGGGTGTTTGTCCACTGCTGGAGCTCAAAGGAGGAGGTTAGGCGGAGAAGATGAGAGGACCAGGGTGGTGAAGCATCATCGATATGGAAGTTAAAATCCCCAAGGATGATTGCAGGGCTGTCAGTACAGAGGAAGAAAGAGTGCCAAGTTTCAAAGTCAGAGAGGAAGGTAGCAGAGGAGGAGTCTGTAAATGACAGCTACCCCTACAGAAAGAGGGTGTAAAATCTCAAGGGCATGCACCTCAAAAGAGTTGAATGAGAAGGCTGGAGGAATATGAATAGCTAGAAGAGAGGAGAATTCTAACTCCCCCACCATGTCCAATGGTTTGGGAGGTGTGAGAAAGAGACTACCATGAGAAAATGCAACCTCAATGGTGATATGCAACTTTAATTGGTGATATTCTGTGAAACCATGTTTCCCTTAGTGCAGGAAGACTAAGTGATTTAGAGCAAAAAAGATTGTACATAAATATGGATTTGTTGGTTAAAGAGCAGATGTTGAGAATAGTGATGTAGCGAACTGCCGATTTGATGTTCGCGAACGCCGTTCGCGAACACCGGCAAAAAAGCGAACAGTTCGCGAACAGTTCGCGAACTTCGAACGCTCGATAAAATCGCTCGATCGAATGATCGAAGGATTTTATTCGTACGATCGAACGATTTTCGTTCGAATCGAACGATCGAAGCTATTCGATCGAATGATTTTAATTCAATCGAATGCTTATAATCGTTCGAACGAATGGAAATCGTTCGATTTTAGCGATCGAACGGTCGAACGGTCGAATGGTCGAACGAAATTTTACTTCGAATCGAACGCGAACACCAATTGGCGAACGTCGCGCGACGTTCGCGAACATTCGGCGGACGCGAACAGTCGAAGTTCGCGCGAACTAGTTCGCCGGCGAACAGTTCGCTACATCCCTAGTTGAGAAGGGCACAAAAAGGAAATGCCATGTAGCACCACTTGGTTAAGTACAATGAACTGATGGTGGCAGAGCTACTGAACATAAATAGATACAAACTGTTAACAATCCTCAGCAGTTTGGTTAAACATTAATGGCCATTTTGAAATGTCTTTGATGGAAAACTTGAAAATGATAAAGAAAATATTTTAAAATTAGGCAAGAAGAGAACAAAAACTAAGCTAGACATTAAATTATAACTAACTGGAACATAATTACTTCAACTTAATTATTTATCCTTTTAGAAATTAAAGATTGATGAATGATGCCTGTAAAGATCAATGAGAAAGATGCTTAGATAATCAAGTATTGCTAGAGCATTCTGGAGAATTGATTGTCCTGCTCTGAAAAATGTTTGGAAATAGATATTCTCTTTTATCAATACTGCTGAAATCAATGCACCATTACTACCCAGAGAATTATTAATAATTAGTTACCTTTATGCAAGTCTTTGTAGCAGAGGCATCACTATCTGTTTCACAAAGCATTTCATTTTACATAGTTACATAGTAAGTTAGGTTGAAAAAAGGCACATACCATGTTTTCTTATCGACAATAAAAGGTTCTTACCTAGCATTTCAAAATAATTGTGTGTGCTTATAAATTTGTACATACTGCTTTTGTGCCTAATGTGTTAATCCTGAATCAAAAACCTCACCCATTTCACAAAGATGTCAATTCCCTTATTTTTTATTGGAGTTACCTTATTTTGACCCCCACCTAGTCTTCATTCACCCTATCACATTCTCCTAATTTTTTCAGTGGCTTCAGGAGGGCTTTTGCACATGCTCTTTACGTCACTTCCAGCAATGTTACATAGTTACATAGTTAAAGGGATACTGTCATGGTAAAACATGTCATTAGTGCTGCACTGTTTATCAAAAGAGCAAACAGATTTTTTAATATTTAAACTAGACATATTGTCAGTTTTTCAGCTGCCCCCAGTCATGGAACTTGTGCTCTGATAAACATCAGTCACTCTTTACTGCTGCACTGCAAGTTGGAGTGATATCACCCCCTCTGTCCGCCCCCCCAGCAGCCTAACAACAGAACAATGGGAAGGTAACCAGATGACCGCTCCCTAACACAAGATTACAGCTCCCTTGTAGATCTAAGAACAACACTCAATAGTAAAAAGCCAAGTCCCAGTGAGACACATTCAGTTACATTGAGTAGGAGAAACAACCTGCCAGAAAGCAGTTCCATCCTGAAGTGCTGGCTCTTTCTGAAGTACATGACCAGACAAAATGACCTGAGATGGCTGCCTACACACCAATATTATAAATTAAAAAAATACACTTACTAGTTCAGAAATTACATTTTATATTGTGAGTGAATTATTTGCAGTAAAAACAGTGTAATTTAGAAATAAAAACTACATCATAAATATAATGACAGAATCCCTTTAAGCTGGGTTAAAAAAAGACCAAAGACCATCATGTTCAATCCCTCCAAATGAAACCCAGCTCCCTACATGCATACATTCACACTGACCCCTCCATACACTCACATAATGTGTGCATGCTCATGACATCACTTCTAGGTATCGCACCCCACCGGGTCCCCCAAAAGCCAGTCACCAGGGTTGACAGCTCTACTTTTCTAATTGAAACTCAAGTTGATTTCAAAGTGGGAGTTCAATTTGAAAATGAAACCCTGTACTTTATTACCTGGTCAATGCAGGAGTTGTGTCCCTAGCACCAAATCACAGTAGTGACTGCTCTTAGCATCCTGTGCAACCAGTAAATCAATGTTTATCACAAGGGTAGAAAGCATGCTGCACCAATTTCAATACTTGCCACTGCATCATTCCCCCGGAAATGAGCCCTGCTGTGTTCATGAGTTTTCAATAACTTGAAATGGAATGAGCATTTCGATTACAATTAAGTGGTATTGCTACTCCTTTATTACTATATTTTGTGTGTTTTAATTTCAGATGTATAGGTGTTTTAAAACCAATATAAAAGTTTGTCAAATGAAAGAAAATATCATTCCAATCAACTTTTCAAATAAACATTAATTACATGGAACCAGCAGTGCAAAATATAGCCAAGGACAAATAATGTTTTAAATGGTGATTTCATCTACAAATAACTATTAAACATTTGTAATCAATGAATATTGGAAAGGTGGTTATAATTATATATATTTTTAATTGGGCCAGATTTTAGTTTTGGGTTTACAACCTCTTTGAAAACCTGGAAGAAACGTATTTGAGCATAAGGTGCTGAAGATTGTCCTAGGCTATTAAAAGGTATTAGGATCTTTAAATGAATGCTTAAAATAAAGCTTTGTGGTAAAATTCAGCTTTTCAACTATTTTTGGATTGTTTAGATTTCAGAATATGTTAAGTCATCATTATATCCCCAACAATTTTTTTTCTGTTGCTTCTTGATCTCAGAATATTTGCACACGTGTTTTAATCTGATTCATTAGATGGAATACCTTCATTTAACAAGGGCTGCAGTGTCACTTCTCATTCAGTTCCTTGCAACATTTGGCAAATGTATTTATGGCATTTCAGAACCCATTATATTCAGAAGGAAGGAAATTGCTTGTTAATGTCTACTGGGAAAGCATGGCTTTTACTTTGCATTAGGAATGATGTGTTAAGGTGTTTTTCTTTTTAATTAGGTGTCCTCTGACAGGAAGCTAATTGACAGGAAATGACATCACTATTTATAGTTCAACAGTGAAATCTCTTTGCAAGTGCTGAAAAATAACATTCCTAATATTGTGAATATTGCGGTTATTTTCTTGTTTACTTATAGATTTTTTTCTGTTTAACTCTTGCATTGAAAGTTCCAATATATATGTTTTTCTCTGAATAAGCTGCCTGATAACGAGCTAGTCACTGTATCTGGTCATCCATCATTTGCTAAATAAGCAGATCTTTAGCCTATTTGACAGACTATGAACTGGGTCAATTTGTCTTGCATCTACTGAGCATATCATAATAGGTGCCTATGGTGGTACTCTGGGACAACAAATTAGTCTTATATTTATGTATTTTTAGAGGATGATTATAAAATTAAGCCATGGTTAGTGATTTCATGCTCGATTCCTTAGACGGTTAAAGAAACTGTACCAAACAGAAAGTACCAAACAAGAAGGGCCTTATGGACTTTTGTATTTTTTGTAGCTTGTATTGAAAAGTAGCTTTGTGTTTCTTCTGAGCTGTTGATAAGGTATGATATATGATCATAATGTAGATTGTGCTGCACAACGTAACAACATCCCAAGGGATATGTCAAAACACTGGTGGTGTTGTAAATCATAGAATCCCTGGGTTCCTGCTGCTGTTGCTGATGCTTCTCGAATACTAGGAAGAGGAGTTCATACGTTTGTTGACGTTGAACACATTTTTTAAAGGGGTTGTTCACCTTCCAAACACTATTTTCAGTTCAGTAGTTTTGAGAAGTTGTTCACCATAAATTTATTTTGTACTGATTTCCCAAAAGCTTTCCAAATGTTTTCCCAAAGTTTAAAGTTTAGGGGGTTATTTATCAACATCTGAATTTATCTCAATATTTTCTGCTACAAACTCCTATCAAATCTGCTCAGGTTTTTTACACTTATTTATTATTACATTTTGCAGAAAATGTGCTTTTGCTGGAAAAAATCAGATTTTCATGATTTTTTCAGATTTCTCCTCCAATTTTTAAGATTTTTTTCGGATTTTCACTCAAATACTTTGATTTCTTATGCTTTTTTTGCCAGACAACCCAGAAAACTTCGAGGTATTGCAAAAAACCCAGCACACATCAAAAACAGGTCAATAAATAAGACAAACAGGTGAACTCAGGAAAGCAAACATAATACACAAGCACAGCATAAAGGTACAGGTGCAGCATAGCAAAAAGGGACATACTACAAAAAGAAGATGAGAAGGGGAGCAGCAAAATCAGAAAAGAACAGCATGACAGAGTCAAAAACTGGTTAAAGGAGAAGGAAAGCCCCAGGGCGCAAAACCCCTCCCCCCTCCCCTCCGTTGCCCCCCCTCCCTCCTCCCCCCTGGCCTACCTGTCCCCCTGGGCAAATGCCCCTAACTTGTTACTCACCCCTCTGCGCAGGTCCTGTGACTGTCCATGGAGTTCGCAGTCGCCATCTTCTTCCACGCGCGTCTTCTTCCTGCGATGACCGGCGTTTTCTGGCGCATGCGCAGTAGGTACAGTTACCGGTACGGCTCTACTGCGAATGCGCCGAATGTCACGAAGTTTTCCGATTTGCATTCGGCGCATGCGCAGTAGAGCCGTACCGGTAACTGTTCCTACTGCGCATGCGCCAGAAAACGCCGGTCATCGCAGGAAGAAGACGCGCGTGGAAGAAGATGGCGACTGCGAACTCCATGGACAGGACCTGCGCAGAGGGGTGAGTAACAAGTTAGGGGCATTTGCCCAGGGGGACAGGTAGGCCAGGGGGGAGGAGGGAGGGGGGGCAACGGAGGGGAGGGGGGAGGGGTTTTGCGCCCTGGGGCTTTCCTTCCCCTTTAAGGAACCTTGGGTATCTAGCCTCCACTTTAAAGAAATTGTACAGTGTAAAAATAAAAACAGGATAAATAGAATGTGCAAAATAAAAAAAATATTTCTAATATAGTTAGCTAAAAATGTAATGTTTAAAGGCTGGAATGACTGGATGTGTAACATAATAGCCAGAACACTACTTCCTGCATTTCAGCTCTCTTGGTTTACACTGACTGGTTACCCTGGTTACCAGGCAGTAACCAATCAGAGACTTGAGGGGGGTCACATGGGTCATATATGTTGCTTTTGAATCTTAGCTGAATGCTGAAGATCAATTGCAAAGTCAATAGCTCAGAGTTATAAAGCTGAAAAGCAGGAAGTAGTGTTTTGGCTATTATGTTACACATCCAGTCACTCCAGCCTTTATACATTACATTTTTGGCTAACTAACTATTTTAGAAACATTTTTTTTTATTTTGCACAGACTATCTGTTTACCCAGTTTTTAGTTTCACAATGAACTGTTCCTTTAAAGAGACCATTGTGTAAACTGTACAGTTATGTGATCAATGTGACGGTGTTAACCTTCACTTAAAATGACTGTAGAAGATTTAATTACTACATTTTCAATAGAAAACACATCAAAAGGTATTTAAAATTAGTGGTCAAGAAGTAAAATACAAATCAGAAATCAAAAAGAATATAATATTACTGGTTACTTATATCAGTCTTGTACTTCTTTAAAGGAACAGTAACATCAAAAAAGTGTTTAAAGTAATTCAAATATAAGGCTAAGGCCACACTAGGCGATAGCGCCGCGATTTGACTCGCGGCGACTTTTCGCCGTGACTTTTAAGCCGCAATCGCTGGGGAAACTTTTGCGCTGGCGTCTATGGGGAATCGCGAAAAATCGCCAGCGTAAAAACACACGCGGCGATCTTTTTTCTACTGTCGCTCGAAATTGCCTCGCTAGGCGATTTCGAGTGACAATAGAAAAAAGATCGCCGCGTGTTTTTTTACGCTGGCGATTTTTCGCGATTCCCCATAGACGCCAGCGCAAAAGTTTCCCCAGCGATTGCGGCTTAAAAGTCGCCGCGAAAAGTCGCCGCGAGTCAGATCGCGGCGCTATCGCCTAGTGTGGCCTTAGCCTAACACAGTGTTTGCGTCAGAAACACTGCTATTGTTTATATAAATAAGCTGCTGTGAAGCTATGGGGGCAGCCATTCATGGAAGAAAAGGCTCAGGTTACACAGCAGATAAGCTCTGTAGAACATAATGGTGTTATCTGTTATCCACTATTTAACATCTGCCATATAGCCTTTTTTTATTATCACCATTGCTACACAGCAACATATTTATATGAACTATAGTAGTTTTACCAGTGCAGAGCAACAGTACATGATATTTTCATTTTTTGGTGTTACTGTTCGTTTAAACATTATTTATGTGTAGATAATCAGTTCTTTAGTGCATATTAAACTGATGTTGTGTATTATTAAACCCTGCCACACTTTCAGTGATGTTCAATTCTGTACCGGTTCCAATCCCAACCTACCAAAAGAAGAAGGATTTATGCCAACCCTGTGAACCCAGATTTTAACTTCTATTAGCCAAACATAATATACAACAAGGCAGATTTAATGGTAAACATAGGTATGAAGCTGTAACATTGGGGGAATGTGTTTATGAGCAGTATCGCGCAGCTGGATTGTACTGCTTGCATTGTGGCACCAACATTCATTCAATTGCAAACGCATGCAGCAATAACAAAACCTACATTTATACTCTCATAAATGGCACCCAACATCTCCAGACATATTTGATTTTATTTTCCATGTTAGCAGACACTTTAATCACATTAACATAAAAAAGAGTGATGTGCTCCATTCAACCCAAATGACTTTGCAAGATTAACCACTCTGCTGCATATTGGCAACTAAAGTGTCTGAACACTTGAAATTAGGGCACTAAAGGGGTCATGGAGAGAACTGTTAGGTCTTGGTGGTTAATTTGCAGAATTACAATCTAATCTGAAAATTAGAGATGTTAACCTTTCAATTTTAAAGAGAGAAATCTCAGAAGACATCACATTTAGAACAGGTAAAACTTATGAACATATGACATATAAACAGGCCAGGTATATTTCTTTAAGCAAACATTTATAATTTCTATTTTGCTGCTCACATAAATATATATCTAGTTTTATTGAAATTGCCACTAAACTTTACATGTCATAATTATATCTTTCTGTAATGAATTTTGAGATTTGTTGCTTCTATTCTCTGAAAACTGAATTTGTGGACTACTGAAAAATTTGCTAATGACATGTAAATTTCCTATTGTGTCTGCACTTAACTTCTGAAAAACTGTTGGCTTTACTCACAAATCTGTTTCTTAACATACAACGTATTAAACATTAATGTTTTCAGCAGATGGTACTCCCATAACTGTTGCAAAGAAATTGAATTTACTAAAATACACACTGTCATCATTGTTTTCATGTAATCATTTTATTTCAAGCTCTGTTCCTTTAACAAATATGTTGATTGGAAAGTACAAAAGGGATAAGTAAAGGATAATGCAGTGGATTAAAATCATTTTGATTTGTTTTATTTGAAAGAAAAACGAGAAAATAAAAATGTGGTTAACGATGTATTAAGCAAAGCAGCAATTAATTTGTAAATGATCTCAGCACCCTAGGCCACCATCTTCTATTAAGGCATTCAAAGGCACAAATTGTGTGAAAACACCCCCTGCTGGTTTGGCTCATTCTAACAATCGTTTATAATTATAACAACAGTTGGGGTGGATAATTGAGACAAAAACTCATTCATAAAATATAAAATATATATATTACATGGTTAGTTAGGTTGTAAAAAAGACACGTTCGCCAATTTCTACCTTTTAAGTCTATATATACTGTAACCTGCCACTTGCCTTACTGCTGCTAGCTGATCCAGAGGAAGGCAAAAAAAAAGATTTGAAAAAAAATGGATGAAAAGAAAATTATTTTACCAAAAGTCTCAGAGCTTTGGATTTGTTTGTTCTTTCTTTCTTAGTATTCATGTAATGTAAATAGATATACAACCATTGGAATACTCTGTGTTTTTCTTTAATATCCTGAAGGTAGAATTGGGGTGTCTGTGTGTGTGTGTTTATGTATGTGTAAGAAACGTACCGAGGGGACGACAGGGACGCCTGTCGCCCCCTCGACGGGGACGCCCGTCTCTCTCTTCCGCCGCCGATGCGGCTAGGCCTCAGGCGCCGGCTCCTATGGAGCGCGCATGCGCAGCAATTAAAGGAACAGTCGCGCTGACGCGATTGCGCAGGCGCTGGCGCTGATTCGCCAGCGTCCAATGGCGCCAAATTCAAATCCTTAAATGGCCAGCAGTCCTTTTGTTCCCTGCCCAACGTAGGTTCTGTTTACTGTTCCTGGGTGTTATTATTTCTGTGATTCCTGTTGTGACCTTTGGCTATTCCTGACTACTGTTTGACTTCCGCCTGCCCTGACCCTTTGGCTTGTTCCTGACTACTCTTTGGATTCCGTTTTGTACTTCGACCCTGTTAGTTGCTGACCTGGCCTGTGACCTCGACTACTCTGCTGTTTACCGATTTTGTACCGTATTTCCGATTGGTTTCGACCCGGGCCGTTCCTGGACTTTGATAAACTTTACATTTAGTTCCCTTGCTCGCCCAGAGTTCTTCCCTCAGTCTCCTCACTATTAAGTCCTGGCGGCATCCGAGTAGCGGAGGGCTCCACCCTACGTGAAAGGCGGCGGTTATAGGCCGAAGCGTGAGCCGAGCCCGGGACATTGGGGTTTACTCTGGGTTGTGGGATACTGAACGTTACAGTATGTATGTATGTATGTATGTATGTATGTATGTATATATATATATATATATATATATATATATATATGTATATATATATATATATATATATATATGTGTGTATATATATATATATATATATATGTATATATATATATATATGTGTGTGTGTGTGCATGTATAAAAAACAAACCTCACTCATTGCAAAAAATTGTATTTAGTGAGAAGTAAAAAATTACAGGTTACGTTTCGGGCAGGCAACATGCCCTTTGTCAGACAAAATAGAAAAGGTATAAAGACACTTACATGGTCATATGCTTTTAACATGGTACACAGGAAGTGAATTCACATTGTATATCCAGCAAAGATGGAAGCATGGGTTCACCTTTATTCTCATTTACATGTATACATAGCTTCATTATTTACACAAATGAATAATAAAATGGATAATACAGCACAGTCTCAAATGGTTAATTAGAGTTAAACATCAATGTCCCTCCATAAAGTAAAACTTCTATAGAGTGACTATTACTGTTCAATATTATAAAAAGAGGTATAAGTCGTAATCCTTATTTAAACCTCTCGGTGATAGGGCTTGTAGCTTGTGTATCCACCATACTTTGCGTTGTTTTAGACGTAACTCCCTATCGCCTCCTCCTTTCATTGGGGGAACTGTCTCTAACACCATAAATTTCAGTTGGTCTGCATTATGCCATTTTTTAATTAAGGGGCAGATTTATCAAGGGTTGAATTTTGAGGGATAAAAAACCCTTGAATTCGACCCTTGAATTCGACCCTTGAAGTAAAATCCTTCGAATTCAAAAATCGAGTTCAAAAGATTTTAGCACAAAAGGTTAGATCGGAAAACAATCATTAGATTGAACGATAAAATCCTTCGAATCAAACTATTTGAATGATTTTAAGTGATCGATCAAATGATTTTTATTCGATCAACAAAAAAGTGCTCTGGAAGGTCCCCATAGGCTAACATTGCACTTCGGTAGCTTTAATGTGGTGAAGTATGAAGTCAACATTTTTTTAAAAGAGACAGTACTTTGATTATCAAATGGTCGAATAGTTGAACAATTTTTACTTCAAATCGTTCGAATCATTCAATCGAATTCAATCGAATTTGACCAATTCGATGGTCACAGTACCCAAAAAAACCATTGAAATTCGAATATTTTTGCATTAGAACTATTCACTCAAGCTTAGTAAATCTGCCCCTAAGTGTCTAGATTCTGGTAGATTCATATTACCCAGGTTATTGGAGGACCTATGTTGCAAAATTCTTGACTTGATCATCTGCGTGGTCTCACCTACTGTATATAGATGAGCCCACATGAACAGACCAAGGCGTATATAGCATATTTTGAGATACATGTGAAATTATTTTGTAAATGTACTGTAAAACCTGTGGTGGGGTGCACAAAATCTTTACCCTTAAGCACAAAGGGGCATTGGTTGCAATCATAACATGGAAACATTCCCAC
Organism: Xenopus petersii; assembly: GCA_038501925.1. NCBI lineage: Eukaryota > Metazoa > Chordata > Amphibia > Anura > Pipidae > Xenopus > Xenopus petersii. The sequence goes on from CM076675.1 coordinate 116,657,533, forward strand.
TGTTCTAGTGCCCAAAAATATCTGTGGCTGTTTAACTTTTTTCTTTATTTGAGCTGATGTTTTAGCACTTCCAATAGTTTTACCTCATCTATGGGACATCAATGGTGGAGAAGTAAACGCCTTGATGTATATACAGTATGTCTTTTTCTTTAATATCCTGAAGGTAGAATTGGTAAGAAACGTCAGCCGCTAATGTGATAATAAATTAATTTTTTTAAAAAAAATACAAAGCAACTTTGGGCGACTATTGAAAACGCATCGCAGCATGTGTATTAGCGCAGGTGATTTTGCGCTGTAGCCTATGGGGAAAAAACGCTGAGGCAGTTCGGGGAGATAGTTGCGCAAAAGACATGGTGATAAGTTGCCAGGCGACAAAATCTCCCCGAATCTCCTCGTCTGGCCTTACCATTAGACCTGTGAGTGCGGTTCAAAATGTGTATGTATCTTTACTATTTATATTTATTTTATAATGACACAAAAAATCCCTTTACTTTCTTATTCCTCCCCCTGCTAGCATTTCAATTAATGCTGTTGTCAGAAGTTAAAATATCAGAAACCAACCATGCCATTGGCATAGTTACATGAACAATTGAGGGAGCAGTCTATTCTTTTACAACTTCTGTTTATTATTTTTTACCATTTATGCTGGTCCACTGGCCAGGTACTTTTTTTGCTGAGCCCTTGCAGGGTCAATGATGTTCACTTGAGCTGCTTTTGGGATTTTTTTTCCTTGGCACCAGCCAAGGTCTGCTCTAAAGTTACAGGTCGATCTGTCTATTTTACAAGATCTCCACTTATTCTGATTACATGTAAACTTTTATAATATCTTTCTTCCTAAATGTAGTAACTAAGAAATATGCATTCTTCTTTGCATCTAGCTGATTTTGCAAGGGCTCAAATGTAAACAGCAGATGAACACATTAAGATAAAAAATGGAGAGCCAAGAAAGAAAGTCAAGACACTGCAGTTTGAAAACCAGAAAACTCTGTTTAAAAGTTACAAACAATTTTATTTGTCATGTATTCAATAGTCATGTAGTCCTGTTTTGCTGCTCAGCATTCTGTGTTGACAATGTTCCCTTTTTGTCTCTCTAGAGCTTACATATTAGCAATCAGGCATTTGTGGGACCCCCTCTTCTGCAACACTGTTAAAAGTTGCTGTGAAACCTGGCAGAAGACACAGTGCCTCCACCGTTATTACTTTTGCTAAACTTCATTGTTCAAATAGATGCAATTGAGGTAGTAAAACTCTAAAGATCTAACACTGGAGCTATGTGTGCTAAAATTAAATGACAGTGATGAGTAAAATGCATTGAAGTCAATGGGTGCTTGTTTGTGGCAACTTTTTTATCACAGAATATATTTGAGCCTATGGCTATTTTTTCATACTTTTTTGTGGAAAATATATTGTGGTTTATGCGTTTTTTGTTGCTGGGTTTTCTGGCAGTTTAGCAAAAATATTTGCAAATGATGAAATGTGAAATGTAGCCACAAATCCACACCTGGTGAAAAATGTGCTTATCACTATTAAATTACAGAATATTTGATTAATAATGACTAAATCCCTGAAATAGTGAAGAACATTTAATGAATAATGACTAAATTCCTACAATAGCACTGTAAACATACTGTGCCAAAGAGTTATTTTGGTAAAGTAACTGTAAGCAATGTGGTTTACAAGGACAATTTAATATTTTATACATTTGCAGATTTATTTTAACCAATGACAGAAATCTATATTTTACTTTAAAAAGTTCTTTGAGGCATTGTGAAATAAAGGTCTATGCCTTAATGTACGTTTTGACAGAACTTTACTACTTTTATGTTACTATGTTAAATTTGAACGGGGCTGTAATTTATGTACTGAAAAAGGGTATAAGATTATCTCTCTGCTATTAGACCATATTCACTTTTGGAGAATATATTTCTATACTGGGTGCTAATTTATGCAAATTATGTTTTTTGTAGACTCGCACAATACTTTATATTTCAATAACAGAATAACTTTTGTAGGAGAAGATGAATTTCTACATTACAAGAAATGGCTTTGCTTGAAATAAGGATTTTTTCCCTATTTCCGTATATATAATAGCTGTCAGATGAATGTGCATGTAAGAAACTGCATTCCTTCCTCCCAAGAGAAGCTAGGAAACTGAGGCGATGAGGAGAAAGAAAAAAATGTAATAGAGCTGCTGAAGTAAAAATATTGTTTGAGGAGATTATTAATTTTAAATTAACCTAGTGGCTCATAACAGGAAAAGGAATAGGCACAAAGTATTTGTCCAAACAAGTTAGATTAACTAATAGTAAATATAAAACACATTTCTTCCTTCAGTGAACAGTATAAAATATTTGGGGTCTTAATGCCTATATCATAGTCTAATAGAAACAAACTTTGTGCAGATACAATATCCAGGGTGACTATAGACTTTTCTTGCAAACTGTTCTCATGGAAACAGACTTAATAATTCCATTCATCGGCAGAGCTTTTTTTTCCCTGACAACAGCACACCACAACAGGGTTAGGTTATAACTGACAAACTTGCTCTCTTCAGGCCAAGCAATATCAGGTCAAGAATAATGGCTGTTTTTTTATCCTTTGACAGTCTTACTTTAAAAATAGAAATACTGAACAAATCTAGAGGTAATGAAATACAGTGCTGGAACAATTGGTCAGCACTCACCCAAACCACAAATTTGTCAGGCAGGTGCACGTGCAAGGTTGTCCACTCCAACCAGATAAGCAATGCAAGACGAAATCACAGCACCATCCAAATTGTGTATAATCTTAAAAAGCCTTTATTGGATTTTCTGGCTTGGATCTCAAACGAACAACGTTTCAGGCCTACGTGGCCTTTTGTCAAGTTAATGAACTACTGCTGGTTACAAAGTTTTATACTCACTCATTAGATCGCCATCTATAGGTGAGCAACAAGAATTTAATTGATACAAAGAAAAAAAGAAAGAAAAAAGCATAAAGGCAACATTGTCAGATACATTGTAATATATAAGTAAAGTATCCACTTATTTCCTGGTAATTGTGTTCATCAAGGTAACGGTTTGAATCTCATGGTACAGTATCTGCAAAACGATAAAAAAATGACCAATGTTTGTAAAAAATTATCTGATCATAATAATATTAAAAACAACCATTAAAATTCTATCGGTATATGGGATGCAAGTCATACTCGCGATTAAGGCCATGGGGCTCCAACGTTTCTAAGCGAAGTATCCATTTGGCTTCCTTTTTTAATAACATTTTGACACAGTCACCACCGCGACGAAGTTTTGGAATATTGTCAATTACTTGAAACTTTAATTGCTGGACCCCATGGCCCTTTTCAGCAAAATGACTAGATACCGCCTGATCTAATTTTTTAAGTTTCACTGCAGATTTGTGCTCACGGGCAGACAACCCGTGCCATCAAAGATAGAATACGTGAGCACAAATATCTTTACCTAGATTGACATGGTAAAGACTAAAATAAATATACTGTATATAATGTTAGTTATGAGTGATAACTTTGCATTCTGTTTATTTTTTTCAGTGTAAAAGGTCTATTTTTTGTAAGTTATTTACAAGATAAATTAAAAACAATAATAAAAGGTACTGCAGATGTACTGGATTATCTGGTGCCATAAAGGAACAGTTCAATGTAAAAATAAAAACTGGGTAAATAGAAATGTAATATATAACGGCTGGAGTGACTGGGACAACTATTCGGTGAGTTTACAATTGATCCTCAGCATGTAGGTCAGATTAAAAAGCAACAGGTATGAAACATGTGCCCCCCCCTCACATCACTGATTGGTTACTGCTTGGTAACCAGGGTAACTAGTCAGTGGAAGCCAAGAGAGCTGAAAAGCAGGAAGAAGTGTTCTGGCTATTATGTTACAAATGCAGTCACTCCAGCCTTTATACATTACATATCTTGCTAACTAACTATATTAGAAACATTCTTTATTTTGCACAGCCTATCTATTTAGCCAGTTTTTATTTTCATACTGAACAATTCCTTTAAAGAATGCTTGACATTGCCTAGGACTTTTATTCCCATTATGCCTTTACTAGACTCTATATATGTATCTTTCTGTTACCATATTACTGGAGCAGAGTGTTTGAATGAGCACCACTGCTTTGCGTGAGGGACTTATGACACAGCATCAATGTCTTCAGTTCAGTGACCCTGAAAAACCTGGTGATCCTTGGAATGAGACATGAGTAAAATTAAAATACATTTTCTCACAGATCATGTTTCTTTTACAATGACTTCCTCATGTTTATTTTCTTTTGTGCATTGTAAAGTACTTTCTGATGTGAGATCTATTCTCTACACTGACATGTTGTCTTCCCAATATAAAGGAAATTCACATTGACACTTTAATATCCTGACTGCATTTTCCATTATGCAGACGAATAGATTGGCATATTCATGTAATATTACATATATTACAAGTTTAACATCTACATATCAAGAATGTGAACTAAAAATAATAACATAACTATTGTTTTCCTTTTATAGTAAGAATGTCTGGATAATTATGTAGTGAATCAACAGGAACATTTTTTGTCATATTGTATATTTTTTATCTGTTGTAACCGCTAGTATTTTTTTTTTTACAAAGTTAGGCATACTTTTTAATAATTATAGAAACCAGCACTGTATTTAAGTGAGGTGCCATCCTTCACACCCCAGATTGTATAAGTGACTTCATGCGTGCAGCATGTGAAAAACTTCCTGCTGTGACTAAAGAAGAACCAACCCCCCCCCAAGAGAGTGTATCCATCCAGTAGCCCCATCTGCCCCCTCCGTGCTTCCTCCCCGCTTCCTCCCCGCATAGGCCATTATTTGGAAAAGTGTCACAGAATTTCACACAGTCCTCTCCATGCAGAGTAGTGCAACGTTCGCTAAAGGACTGCCAGCACTAAGTCGAATTGTGAGTATATTTGAATTAAAAAAAGTCACATGAATTCAAAATTCAACCTTTGATAAATTGGCCTCCCCGCTTTTTCCTGCATGCATAGTTGGACCTGTTTGGTATACAAGCCTACTATGCATGGGTTAGAATGCTCCATAAATAGCTGAGAATTTGAAGATACCCAAGTTGACGCCCATGAGCTCCACTGCACTACTCTCCATAGAGAGGTCTGTGCAAATTTCTGCCATACTTTTCTAAATAATGGACTATGCAGGTAGGAAGTGGGGGAGAATGGGGGCTATTAGATGGGGACTCTCTTTAGGAGTGAGGTTTAGTTCTCCTTTAAAGTCACTTCCCATTATGAGTAATGTCACTTCTGTGTGAGTGATGTCATTTTGATGCCAAGCTACACCTCAAACCCTTAACCCTCAGCTCTTTTCACTTATATAGGAACTCTCGGGCAGCTGGGAAGATTTTTTAAAAAATAAATCCATTATATAGGCACCCAAGTGCTGCCCCCAAAAGCTGCCACACTAGACACAGGCCCTCTGGTGCCTATATATAAAGAAGGCACTGGTCTTAGCCCAGAACATTTTTTAATGCAGTGACTAAGCAGCCTCTTGTGTTTTTTAATAATGTGCCCAGACTTTTGTATGTATAAGTACTTTCTGCAGTCTTGAATCCACAAAAGTGGATAATTATGTGGAAAGATTACATTTGCATTATATGATAGCAATAACTTTCATTATATTATACAGGTCTGTATTTCAAAATATGTATAAAAACTAGGGATGTAGCGAACCGCCGCCGATGTGTTCGCGAACGCCGTTCGCGAACACCGGCAAAAAATGCGGACAGTTCGCGAACAGTTCGCGAACTTCGAACATCCGAAAATCGTTCGATTCGAACGATCTAAGGATTTTAATCGTTCGATCGAAGGATTTTCGTTCAAATCGAACGATCGAAGCCATTCGATCGAATGATTTCATTCAATCCAATGGCTTCGATCGTTCGATTCGAACGAAAATCCTTTGATTTTAGCGGTCGAAGGAATCGAATGGTCGAATGGTCGAACGATTTTTGTTTGAATCGAACGCGAACTCGTATTGGCGAACGTCGCGCGACGTTCGCGAACATTCGGCGGACGCGAACAGTCGAAGTTCGCGCGAACTAGTTCGCCGGCGAACTGTTCGCTACATCCCTAATAAAAACATGTTACAAACTTAAAACTTCAAGATTAGGCAAATGCCTTTACAATGCATATATTATTGTGGACATTTAGGTCTTGATCCGTGCCTGGATTCTGATCACGTCAGTCGATCATAATTGCATCTGTTTGTTTTTCCCAGAAATAAACCATACAGCCAGGCATTTGTCTATTAAAAAAAAAAAATCTAACAATTGTCTTTGGGCAGTTTGAGACTAGCATATACATATATGAAATCTGGCTTCCCAGTGAAAATAATTATTTCAGATGTGTGTAATAAAAATAAAAGTATCGGCTTAAACCAACCCAAAGTATTACAATTAAAATATATTGCTATTTGGGCATACCTACAAAATGGCACACAAAATAATGTAAACCTGTTCTTTGACTAGTAGAGTAAAAAACTCAAACTGAACAACCACACATCACATCCTCCTCAGTTCACAAATTATTTAAGAACTGTAATATTTAGTTCAGGGAGCAAAAAAAAAGGTTTATTTTTAGCTGCTACATTTAAATGTTTTAAGTTCCCTGTTTGGGCTGTATAATAACGGAGGAATGCACACATCAAGGTGCAAGATCTTATTAAGTGTAAAAGGTGGATTATACACAAAGGAACATGAGAAATCAGTTCATGGTGCCAATGTATTTTATTTGAAACAGCACCAGTAAAAGTAAATTCATTTAATGCATCATCAATAAATAATAATGAAGCAATAACTAATGAACAAAATGCTGAACCGCCTGCAGGAAACATGCTTCAATCTAATAAGGAAAATCACTTAATATTACAAGTTTTAGTGAAGGTTACCTACACAAGGCAAACATTAAGCTTCTCAAATTGATGACCAGGCCATATGACATTATATGCAACTATATTGATATTTGGTCAGGCTTCTGTGCCTTTAGAGAAATAGCCTTACAGGTAAACAGAACAGAATTACAAGCATATAGATAAATATTACCTATTATCAGGTCAACTTATTGGTAGCAAGCCATGAAATCCATAAAACATTCATAGTGACATTGTAGTGAATATACAGGTAGTCTATGATTTGCATCAAAGTGAATTAAAGAACTACAGAATAGTGATGAGTAGTGATGGGCGAATAAATTCGCATTGAATTTCAGCGTTTCGCCGGTGGTGAATACATTTTTTCTTAACTGCCACAAAAATTAGCAGGCGTCAAAAAATAATTTGGACGCGCGTGTGAAAAGTCGCTTGCGTCAAAACTGTTGCATGTCAACATTATTCCAATGCCCGCGCTTTGTTAATTTTTCACATATTCGCCCATCACTAGTAGTGAGTACATTTTTTTTGCTAAGCATAGATTCGCTGTGAATTTCTGAATTTTGTGGCAAAAATCTGCCGTTAAATATTTTGTAGCAACAAAAAAAGACAAAATTGTCGCGGGGAGACAAAAAAGTCGCTATAAGAAAAAACAGCCTTGACTTCAATGCATTTGGATAAAAAAGTCACCAAGGCAAAAGACTTGACACGAGAAAAACACCCACTGACTATAATGCATTTGGAGTTAGAAAAAAATGATAGTGTGCGTAAAAATTGGTTGGGTGTAAAAAGAATTTGACTCCCATTGACTTCAATGATTTTGTGAATTCTTCATGAAAAGTTTGCTTATCACTACTACAGAACCCCATCCAATCAATTAATTTAATTTGCTAGTTGGCCGGTATATATACCTTATAACTTGAGTTATTGAGATTGTCCTTATGCTTTACAGACTATATGGAACTGCAAATTAATTTATTATTTATTATTATTTAATTTTTTTGGCTGGAGAATGCTGGAAAATTCCTTTTGGAGGGAGACAGTGATTTCAGATGTCTTCCCATAAACCAAGGGACTGAGGACAGTACCATGAGAGTATCCCTACAGTTGGGGATATAAAACAAACAGATGGTCCTTTATCCCTAAGCCAGTATTCATCAAAGTTCACCATTTAAGGGGCAGTATACACTCACTCATTTCCAACATGAATTCAGTCAAAATACTTTTGACTATATTTCTAATAAATAACTCTCCATGGTTTTTGTAGTTTAATGCACTAAACAAGAAAATTATACAATTTTTCCTACCTAACTTCCTGTAATTTCTATTTCAATTCTATTGTGCAGAGAAGAATCTGACAAAGGAAATTATCAGTCCACTGACCTGGCTTCTGTATAAGAAACTGTTCCTTATGTCAAAGGCTTCAGCAGGGAGGGGTTTGTTTATTCAGAGCTTGTTATCTTCCTTTCAACAAATTATCCTATTAATATAGGGAGAAGGGTAAATATAACAGGGAGAAAGACAAGCCCTACGTACTGTGCTCATTTGTGCCAACAAAAACAAGTTGTTTTTAGGACTGATGACATCAATTTCAAGTCCTAGAAAAGAACATGCCTTGCAACAGACTTTAATTGAGATTATACAGCAATTAAAATAAGTAATCCTATTTATTTGCAATCACTGTAAAACAGATTTGTAAGATGGATATTTCCTAGAGTTGCTCTGCTAGAGTTCCTAGCCTCTTATTAGAGCAAGTGAATTGTGAGATTACAATTCAGAGAGAAACAGCCTCAAATTGCAGATCGCTGATTCAGAACACGCGTTACAGTAGCAAACAAACACATTTTTGTGTGCTTGGCTGTGCATTTCATAACACCTGATTGTTTTGCTCCTGTAGTCTTTAGTTAGCTGACCATGAGACATACCCACAATTTCTCTGGAATTCCTCCAGTATACGTTTACATAGTACAATGAACATAAGTCCCAGCCAGCTGTTAATACTATTGATATCTGCCTAGCATCTTTCAGCAATGTATTACTGCATACTGTACATCCTTTTTAATTCCTTATGATTACTGCAGTTTGCAGTTTACAATGCAAATGACATATTCATATTTTCTTACCTGAACATTTTTACCATAATTAAAGAATAATTGCGGCTGTGAGGGGAGTTGAGCTTAACATAATTGCATCTAATTTGACTCGAATCAGGCGCAAAACAAAAAGGTTGGTGTCAAAATTACATTTTTGTCCAATTCTTTAGCAACACACAGGGTGGACCATTAAAGCTGGCAGTAGCTCCAGGGCTCCTCTGTGTCAACTGAAACACTTTTGCAAAAATTCATCTGACAAACTTATCTAGCAGAGGTATTGGCATTTGCCCACATAAAGTTTTGAGTAAGTGCCAAGAATGGCTTTAGACACAGAGATAGGCATCAATGTGTGCAATGATTGCACTCCTTTTTGCATTGTAAATTAGCCCTTGTGTCTTAAGCAGCAAAGTCCAATGGAATAGATTATCAGAATAAACCTAGCCACACACAGAAGTGGAATATACTAAATTAGCTGTCATTGTCTTTGTTTGGGGCAACTCTTTGAGCATTTAGCAACTGGAGGAAGGCCCAGAGCAGTGTCTAGTCCCTTGTCAGCAAATGAGCATGTCCATTTACTTCTGCGTGATGAATGGGGATAAAGACTTGTGCCATAAAGCACAAATTATCTCCAGGACATCACATTTTGCAAGTGGAACTGTCACATTAAATTGGTTCATAGTAGTCATCCGATTTTCAACTATATTCTAACTTACCTCAGAAAAAGGTAGTTTATTTTATATGAGTAAAGTGTTTTTCTTGGTGTAATTGTGGGTAAATATTGGGTCCATACCAGATCACCAATGGAACATGATAGAAGATCTTCTATTCCTCCAGTTAAAATATTCATGGGGCCTGAGCACTGGATATGCAGAGTGTTGTTTTCTCAGAAAAAGCCAACAAAAGTGGTACAAAAAGCACTGCTAAAGTATTTAATGTGTCTAGAAGGCTGATTTTACTTTTAATGAGATACTTTGCAAAAGAGTCTTACCAGTCAGTGCAGATACATTGCTCTTTTGATTTTTGTTCATATTGACAATATAGATTATTCTATTTCTTTATGCCGATAGAGTGACTTATTTGAATGTTTATATAAACTTGCCATTATGAGTGTCTATTTTTGATGTGGGCATACAGACTAGCCCATTATTTCTCCTAAAAAGAACTGGTTTAAAGCAATAACATCCGCAATGTCTTCTGTGGATCTAATAACTCAGATCTGTAGATCTAATAACTGAGAAAAATCTGAAATTTTCTTCAAACAGTAACACCTGCCACTAGAATGGAGGCAACTTTGAACTTGTTACATGATCTCCCCTCCCACCACCCACCACCCTTCAGATTTAGTACTTTTAACACTGTATTAAATGCAATTGGTTGAATTATTTCAGAAAAATTATAAGAAGCAGAAACACAATGTCAATATCTAATCTGAAGATAAATGGTCTCTGTTTAAAGATGAGACTCACCCACTTGATCTTGATCGGAAGCATGACCTCCTTGAGGAATTAATTTACCTGTATGAATGCAAGATAGAGTGTAAGGCTTCATGGACATATGTAAAAGCTGACAACATCTATAAAATCCATAAAGTCGGACAGCTCATAGTAAATAATGGTCTCTCTAATGCCCTTAAAGCAAATAGACCCAATAAGAAGTACCTCAACTAAACAACATTCAACATATTCTAATGTTACTGCTTTAGAAGCTCTCCAGCTGATCCTTCCATCATTTCATCCATTTATTTCCAAAGTATATTGCATGCTGTGAGGTATTAACAATTTCTTTAACAGAACAACGAAAACCGTCTGTAGCCACAAAAGAAATTTATTATTAATCGACTTTTAAAAGAACATTGCAGAGGTACAGGGATTATCAGATGATAAAAATAAAATAACAAAAGCTGCCTTTAATTCCTGAGAGATGCTTTGTTCAAGTCTAATTATATAGACTATTAATTGCAGCATCACGTCCCAGTTTTGGCCAAAGACCATTTTGGGACCAGGTTGGGAACAATTCCCTTTTGAGAACAATAATTCTATTTTGATAACAGACAATAAAACACCTTTAAGGAGAATATAACAATTAGTGGTAACCAGAAGGACCATATTACAGGTGAATGATAGGGCATCGGTGAAAGGCTCAGTGGGAAATAGGAAGAACAACACACTAATGAAAATTCATTTTGTCACTCAAACTAGCTGTCATCCTGCTGTGGTAATTACAGCTATCCTGTCTGACTGGTAACTCCAAGATCAGAACATTGAAAAACCTATGACAGCAAATGCAGACTTCAATTACAGTTCACTATCACTGGCATAGCTAATATTATCCAGCATTGTGTGTCTGAAGTGGACTGGATTATTTCTGCCTTTTGGTCAAAACACATGCCAGTAGTTGTTGGAGTACTACTTTATTGACAACAGGTAGGTGTATATTTGAAGTACAGCCTTATTACGCTTCTGTGGAAAATTTCCCTGAATATGTTTTAAAACTTTCAAACACAATAAAAAGAGAGAAATGGCCTTTTTTGTGTAAGAGTTCATTTAGATAGACTTTCTTATCACAAGCCTTAAGACATACATTGAATTCACATTTTAGGGCCTGATGCCTCTTACCAGTGTTGAAGTCAGGACCAAAGAGGATGCAGAAATATAGACAGGTAGGAACAGTATAATACACAGTAGACAAGGGAGTTATGAGGCTCAAAGTTGAAATCCATGCAAAAATCAGGGGCAGGTAGCAAACAGCATCAAAGCAGGAGGGTCAGGAACCGTCAGGACCAGACCGGACTCAAACTCTTATGTGTGTGGTTTGGGACTTATACTTACCTTGTGAGCCACTGGAGGCTCTAGGGGTTGGTTCTTATCTGTCATCTATGTTCCTGTCTCTGCTTGTTACCAGTCTGTCTCCTCCCTGGTCTCCTCCCATCACATAACCCTCATGTGTTTCCTATCTCCATTTATGTCCCCTCTGTAAGCCCAGCCCTGACCCTTGCCTGGCGTGTGGTCATTCCCTACGCAATGACCAAGGACTTTCCAAGCTCCTATATTCCAAGTTCCTGTATTCCAAGCTCCTGTTTTCTTAGTTCCTTGTTTATGATTCCTGTGTCCTGATCCCGACCTTCGTGGATTTCCCAGTATTGACCTTTTCTGACTTTGATTCCTGCTTGCCGTGTTCCTTCCAACTGCTGCGGATTCCCAGGTCTGACCTTGGACTATTTCTAACTATGATTCCTGATGTTGTTTTCTTCATCACTGCCTGTACTGTGTTTTGCACCATTTCTGTAAGTTTATTCTTTATTAAACTGTGTTATTATGGCTTCAAGACTCTGTTCTGCCATCTATGGGATTCCCGCCTTACCTATTACCTCCTGAGTACCTCTCTGCAGTGTCAGAGCATTACAGGAATCAGTCAAAACAGCAATATTAGTGCATCCAGGAACTCACAGAAGCAAGAACTATATCATTTGAACCCAGGTCTCTGGTATACTTTTATTTGAAATTTTTGCACCAGAGTACAACATGATGACGTTGCGTGGTGCTGCACAGTGTGCCGATGTGATGTTGCAGCCATCGGTGACACCATCTTTGTTGTGGAGCACTCCTGAAAAAAGGAAAATTGCATATTAAATATCAAGAGGATAGTGAAAAGTTGTGAATCCAAAAAATATGAGGAAGTCTCCTATTTCAAGACATCTGATCTTGAATAAAAAAAGCATAGTCACTGGGAAAAAAAGGAAACTCATTTTAGCACACCCTTAGGTGAGCCTGAGATGTGTGGAAATAGTGTGATTTGCTGACAGTGTTCCCCAGATAGCCTTAGGCTGTGGGCAACTCCCTGCAGTGTGTAGTGGCCCTTTAAGCACCTTACCCTCAGGTGGATCCTGGGTCTCCTGCTGCACAGATCAATCAGCTTGGAAATAACAGCAATCCAGGGGTTGCTTCAAACTGAAAAACGTCTTTATTGAACAGGCAGGTAGTGGCTGTTCACAGCAATCAGGCAATATGGATCTTTGAATGCATTCACAGCAATCAGTGAAAAACCTTCACACTTGCTCCTTGGCACTTTCCCTGCTCCTGAGCTCACCTACTCGTGTCCCTGTCTGGTGGCTTGATCACCTCTTGCTCCTAGAGCAACTATTACATAAACTTCTGCTACTAAATACAACTGTCCCTGCTTTTGAGCCTTACAACATTCAGACCCACGCCTGTACACACCTCCCCGCAAGGTGGGATCCAAGAAGAGAGATCCTTAAGCACATGTGTGCTCTCCTTTTATACTTTTAAACACTGCAACCTTATGGGCAAACCTTGAACTACAATGGACCCAGGAAAAGGGACATCACTGCCTGGGTGAATAAGAGGACCACTTAGGTGTCTAAATACAGGAAAAACTACCTGAGTAAAACATGCCTAAACCTCAGTAAATAATGAAGCTTCGCTAATGACATTTTAATAAGAAAGGCATTACAATATGAACCATCCTTTTGGTCTGAATTCATTCAGACCAAAAAGTAGAAAAATTGCATTAATCAGGCAAGTTTCCCAGGTATCCACAAGAGACATTGAATAATGAAAAAATTGTGAAGGATGCTTAGTTTTCCATTTATTATAAACCGAGTAGTAGCAAAATCCCAAAGGACATTTTCAAATAACTGCAGATAGCATCGATTAAACTGAAGAATTTTAGAATATGAAAAGTATTACATTTTCTTAAAAGACAAAGATGATGGGACACTTCTTTTCCACTTACTGATAAAACTCTTCCTGAGAACACTCAGATAATGTCACTGGTGAATTGTGGGCACAAACTCATATCCAGCCTCTTCAGTTCAACTTTCTACAGTAAAAAATACACATTAATTTACTGTGGCTTTATGGCAAGAGAGAATATGTTGGGACATGTGTTTTGGTTGAAAGTTGAAATAAACACAATCAATACAACATAACATACATTTGATAAGACTGACACTAAAAATAAGAAACAAAGATCTTTTATAATTTTGAAATGAGCCTAAAGAATTCTGCTTTAGTTCCAGAAACAGTGCATCGGTAATGACTTTTTAGAAAACAAATATCACAAAAAGGGAAAGGAGGGGGTGGCAAAATAACAGAATGCAATATAAAACAGGACACTGTAAAACCACAGGTACTGACAAGAGTGATTGGAAAATTACAGTCTTTAATCTCGCAGAAAGACATTTATGTGACAATGCACTTTGAGTTTTAAGTAAGTTTAACTTTTATTCTAGTTAGTTTTGCAAATTTCTCTTGATGCTGCATTAGGTCACCCTCCCAGGAAACAGAAGCCTGTGCCATGAAGAAAATGATGCACCACTGGTGGCCAATTTGTGTACGTTACAAATCTTCATCGATTTTAAGTCTTAAAGGCAATGCCATCTTTATGGATTACTCTTTCAGCTTGCTCTGCTGCCCTCACTTGAGTAATGATAGGGGGTGTCTTCTCATGCTATTGCTGAATTGTTAAAATTTGGTTTTATACTACAACAACTGCAAAATATGCATCATGGAAGTCAATTGTATGGCATAATCGCACTGTGATAATAAATGATCATTGTTGAGGTTTAACAAGCCTTAACATTTGCTCATGCATGCATACCAGATACTGAGCTTTGGAAGAGCAATAGTTTATGACTCATATCAGAACTATAACCTTTGACTCATGGAATGAGCTTTGCAATGCAATGCCTACCTTCATTTTTTCCACTTTAATTTTTTCCAGCAGGAACTCCAATAAACCCCATTTTCAGAAGTGCCGTCTGCTTTTCGAGTCTTCAACTCATTCTTAAAAGCAACATTCCAACTGTACATTTCATTTAAAACAATTTGCATGCAAAAATATAAATTGCATCCACCATATTTATTTAAAACATTGGAGTTTTCTACATTTGAAATCTACATACTGTTTTAATTGGTTACTGGTTGGGATGCTTACAACTATCTTCTGTGTGTTAATTAGAATAAAATTTGGCTCTAAGCCACTTGGCACTCTGCATGTAAATTAATTTATATCAACTGGGATGCCAAATGGGCCAGAAAATGTGGAACAATGATTATTTTTTTCCAGTTGACTGTGATTCAAATGAAACACTGACCAAAAGGATTCACATGTCTATCTTTACATGTGTGGAGTCTTTTATAACTGCTGCCTTTATAATAATGGTATAATGTATTTTACATTGGTCTTGCAACAGACCAGCATGCTATTCTATAGAGCTGCTGCAAGTGTTCTAAGAAATGTTGCACCTCCCAAAAGGGAATTGATGAAGCATCAATCTCCAGAGAACACATGACAATATAAAGGGGCCCGATTTTTAATAAGGCATCACTGCTCATGCCATCAGATTTATGAGTGTGATGAAAACTGAAAAACGTATTTTATAACTTAAAATTAGATCCAAGTGAATAATTGGGATCATTTTTAATTACTTTAGTTACATTTGAGGGTGCAAAGAGTATTCTCGCAAGCTACAAATCATAAGGCTCAGCTAATAAAAAAAATTAACACAGCTTATTTTGTTGTTTTTTATTGTGGAAAAAGTTGCCAGGCATATTCAATTAATCTGGTCCCATCAGTAACATTAGATACCTTAAATTCTGTTAATTTATGAAAAGTTTGTAACCAAGATCAGGGCCAATTAACCTGCTGTTTGAACTTTTTGGAGGAGCTAGCTCTTTCTTTCAGTCTCTCAAGCCTGAATAAATGACAATAATTAATCTAGATGTAGTTTTTTAGGTTGCATCCTTTTTGTTGTACTGCAGCTACTAAGGCAATCAAAACTGATGGAGTTATGGCTGCCTAATTGTTCCTCAGAAATTAACACATAATTGTAATGCTGGTTCTTATTGAATTTATGCTACACTATATTACTACTGAGAACATACATACCATAACTTGTGTAACCAAGAATTTGTAATGTATAGTATTTTACAGAGACGTGATTTACACAAAGCTGTAAAGTGTGTCAAGGACCGGTGCGTCTTACCCAAAAAGTGAACTATTCTATGCAAAGCCAATATAGTTCACATAATTATAATAGCCATCAAAATCATATTTTCATACTGTATGCTCTCCTAATAGTATGTGACCTACACAGCAAACTTTTGCACTCAGGGATAAGCCCATATGTATCTTGACACACACTCAGTACTATCCCAATATGGAGAATGTAGATATGCACAGAACACTTCATGTGATGTCCCCTTCCACATCCACTAGATGAATGCCAAAGCCTTTGGCAGGACAGAATCTAGTATTAGAAACTAGAGGGAACTCAGACACTGTAAACCTATAGAATGCTAGCAAGATTTTAATTGAATACTGTGCGTCATTAAAAGAAGAAAAATATTTTATGCCATATGTACAGCAAAGTGTCAACATAGAAGCAGGTTCAAAACCATAACCTAAAATCCAATCAAAAATGTTTCTTACCTTCCAACTCAATCACCAAAATAACAGTTTAAATGGAGACACCCCCAAACATTTTAATCTACCTAGAAGGCATGCTGATAGGGGAGTTGATATGAGGTTTTTACTGCAATCCCAGGTAAAATGGTCAAAGCACTGATTACAGACCTGGGCTGAACATAGGAATCAAAGCTTTAACACAAGGTTATGCTGCAGTTATGTATAATAAATTACAGATCACCAGAAAAGAATGCAACTGCAGACTATGCTATAGCCTGGCTGGAGGCATGAAAACGACATAAAACACCTTTTCAAAGTAAAAGAAAAATATTTATTAGTAGAACGCCAATAAAAATGCTGAGTTTGCAATGGATTATTGTCCTCCCTGACTTCTCAAACCCCTTATATTCTCACCAAGTTCTAGAATGTAGCATCTACGGCAAGTTATACTGTGCAAGAACAAACTTCTTTAATTGAAGTTGTAAGCTCATGATCTGCTTCTATTATTTGTTCATTCAGCTGGAAAATCTACTGCTGAATCAATTCTGCCTGCACTGCATGTTTGGTGTCAATATCATCTTTCCTTATCTGCTCTCAATTTGAAATGGCTGCACATTTAGTTTTGTGGCAGGTATGCTCTCTTGTATTCCTTCTTTCTTTTATGCTGGAAACTATCCTTCCTTACTTGGTTATATGCTACTTTTCATCTTATTCATCCGATTCCTATGTCTAATTATTTATGACTCTGCAAAATAAATTGAGTTATTGCAAATCATGTATATGCACAAATCTGTTCAGAATCAGATTCAGCTTTAAAATGAAGATGACACTGGCAATTTCTGTTTCTTTCTTTTTAATTTCTAATGAGCTTAAAGGCTTAAAGGCTATTTTATAAACACCATCATATATAGTATGATATAATGTTCTGTTACTCACCAAACAAAACATATGCTTCTAATGCCTAAATAATAATAAATGCATAGAGCTCACTTTTCAAAGCTAATGAGCCATTTATAGTTTTAATGGGAATGCACATTGATCAGCACAGTTATAAACACTGTAGGCATCTGTAACTGTAACTGCCTACCAAATCATATTGCACTATGCAGTTGAGAGTGAGTTCTACATTGCCACAGACATTGCACTTGTTTGTGATGGTATTCAGTATATTGTATTACATACTGTACATGCTGCTCAACAACATAAGTCTTGTTGCACTGGTTTCTTTATGGTACATCTGCTGCTAGTCAACTGGAGAATCAAATTTCATCTGTAGCTCTCCCTCTATAAAGTACCTTTAGAGTTAACGTCATACCTATACAAAAAAACGCCAAATTTATCTATGCAGATATTGGTGGATTTCACTTTTTACAATTATATGCCATTTGACAGTATATTTGATCTGTCAAAACTAAGCAGCATATGCAAATATAAAAGTGTAATCAGAACACTAATTTGCAGTGAATCTCCACATTTCACCGCAAGCAAATTAATTCACATAACTGCGGCGAAAAATCTGCCACGTCAAAATTATTTAGATTCTCATTGACTTTAATGCATTTGGACAAAATAGTCATGCGTATAAAAATTGATGCGCATCAAAATTATTTTGACACTAATTGACTTCAATGCGCTTCGCAAATGCCACAGATTCGCCCATCACTACAGTTGAGTAGTTCTCTAAACTAAAGTACGAAGGTCAACCTTGACAGTCAAATCATTGTGCAAAATCTGTACTTATGTTTACTTGGTTAGCCAATGGGATAGTTTGGAACTGAGCAGCATAATTCTTGAAAAAAACATAAATCAGCCAAAGTGAACAAAATCATCAGAGTGAAGCGCCAATAGTAAGGGCACGAAACTATAGTAATAATGTTAATTCTATGTATGAAAATGTGTTGAGGAATTTTTTCATGAATCTAAATATAGTAGCATATATATATTTTTTCCTTTTTTAAAATGGACCACTAAACTGTTAAAGAATATATCTAATACATGGATCTGGAGAGAAAGAGAAATACCTAAGCATAGAGAATTAAAATGGACACAATAATCCATAAACAAGTTACTGCAATCAAAATGACACTAGTCAAAGGGTCAGTGATATACCGAGTACAGGTCAAAGCACTTAACCGTCACTGAAAGATCAGTGACTCATAAAACACTTGGGTAGTCAGCACATTCATGAAACCTTGGCTGATTTAAAGATCTTAGAGGGAAACTATAAACATAATAATATGTATACTAGAAGTGGCCAAATACATTACTAAATGTTTTGAATTTAATACAATGCTATTAAAAGAAACAGAATATAAAATATAATAGGTATGACCCATTAACAAAACATATTGTGTAAGTAGTTTGTATGTATTTATTTCTATAGCACCATAAATGTATGCAGAGCTTTACAAGGCATAAACACAGACATAGATGCAATTATTATATCTCAGAATAAATATTTAAATGCTAGAAGTTTCAATCTAAAAATGGGATTAGGTCTCAAGAAAGTAATTATTATTTGCCCTTAAATGTGATGTTTTTGTAGACATATTTGTAAAGAAAACTTTTTTTTATTATAATGCCTTTAATTAGTGCCTCTCTTTGCATGATCTTTATGCATATGTTCTGGTTTCTTTCAATGTACAAAAGCATATTGGTTAGGAAAATATGTATTTACTGGTGACCCTGGTGTGTTCAGCTATTGCATGGATTTAAATGGAAGGTTCACTAGAAAACCATGTATAAATAAAGAATAGTCATCTGTGTGCCAAAGAGAGCACCATACAATAAATAACAAAATAAAAGGCACCAAGTTTGCCCAGGAACACCCAATGAAAATGTTGTATTTAAGCAGGTGACAGAGCTATTTATTTTGGCAGGCATTGATTAGCAGCGAGATTCCACGGTTTCCTCAAAACTGCGGCAAAAATTTGCAGCAACAAAAAAAGTCGCAAAGACATAATATTTGCTGAGACAAAAAAGCTGCCATAAGTAAAAACATTCCTTTAACTTTAATGCATTTGGAGTGAAAAAAAACGAGAAAAATGCCCATTCACTTTAATGCATTTGGACAAAAAGCCACCAGAAGAAAAAACACCCATGGACTTTAATGCATTTAGAGTGAGAAAAAAGTTACATGCATAAAAAATTGATGCAACTGCAAGTAAAAAAAATTGACTTCAATGAGTTTCGGGAATTTTTCACCATTTGCAAAATTTGATAGTTTTGTGAATTTTTTCGGCAAAGCAAAATGGGAGATTTGCTCGTCACTACAAGTGACCAGTAAATGCCATCAGCTATGGTTACTGTACCGAGACAAATGTAGCCTATCTAGTTCTGACCTTCAGCATGCGTGCACCTGATCTTCTTGTCTTGATTTGGTTCAATGAGACATGACTAACATCATTAGCACAACACAATTTTAGCAATTTTCTAATTCTATTTTTCTTCACACAAAATCATGCAATACTATACTTTATGTTTCTCATATCCTACTTTCATATGCTTAATATGTGGGTTGGCTGGCAAAAGGGTGTTTCTAGCAGCTGGTCAATGCCACAGCATGGGTTCGACCGAACGCTGGCAAATCTTTTTTTTTTGTTTTGTGTACAAATAGTATACAAATATTTCCTATAGCTGCCATCCAGCCTTTAAAACTGGGAAATATTTATTAATGTATGTTAGCAGTCAGGGGCTTAAAAGATCCCTGCTTTTTCACTAGAGCTCCTGAGTAAAGGGTAAGTGCACTAGGGTCTTACTACTCAGCCACACTGTTTGCTGGGGGACTTGATTTTAAATGCACTACAAACTTAGAATGCTAATAGATAGTATAGGAAAGGTATTATTTATGCTGAATCACATTAGTTGCTGGGGGACTTGATTTTAAATGCACTTCATACTTAGAATGCTCACAAATAGTGTAGGTGGACTCAGGTACAATGAGGGGCCTTGATGTGGCACGTGAGCTTAAAGTATTTTGGTCAAAGTATGGGACTAACACCTCATTTTTGTACTATTTATTTTTAAAGGCAAAGTCAATCTTTCTTCGGCTTAATATGAAGTGATTTAATTATTTATTGGTCTTTGCACAAATGTAAATACCTTTCAGTTGATGTTGTTTTGATGTTGCCAACTCGATGAAAAAAGATGGATATTTCTTTAGTTTCCCATCATTTTCTTCTGTACGGTAAAGGAGCTCATTATGGTATTTGCTAAATCTATTTACTTTCTAATCATTCGTCCTTACAAGCAGTAGCTGCCTCATTCCAAGAAGCTGAGCTGCTGACAAGTTCAGTTTTTTGAAACATTGACTTTTCCCAGGTGATCGATAATTGTCACAGTGATCACCTTGTCAAGAACTGAGAACAATTGCTAAATGAAATGATGCTTCATATACAAGTAGCCAACTGTATATTTAGGTGAACAGATCACTAAATAGCAGAAAGAAGGATATTCCTGGAAAAAACAATGTCCAGTTAAAAGTAGGAAATACTTTGTGGGTACAAAGGTAGGGAGATATTAGCATATAAATGATATGCATTGGCTAACTGCTTAAGATCTCTTTCACAATGACCAGCTAAATACAGCAAGACTTGGATAGCTATAGGCCCTAGTCCTTTTCTAGGTGCTGAAGCACACAGATCAGATGTATTAAATCAGATACTCACTCATTCAGAAAAGTGGTCTGGTTTTCAAAGCTCCCCAAAGCTGTAGCTTAAAGGGTTATATGGTTTTCAACTATATGAAGC
The DNA here is from genome assembly GCA_038501925.1 of Xenopus petersii. Classification (NCBI taxonomy): domain Eukaryota; kingdom Metazoa; phylum Chordata; class Amphibia; order Anura; family Pipidae; genus Xenopus; species Xenopus petersii. The sequence continues at coordinate 116,678,718 of CM076675.1, forward strand.
TTGTGTATATGAGGCTTTTATACTATATTAATTAAAAAAAAATCTGACTCATTTTATAGACCAAAGTATGTAATCATAGGGAATGAATTACTGTACAACCTACAATGTAACATTTAAAAACCTAGTTTCTTACAATACAATGGAGGTTATACGGTATTAAGACACCCCAGCCACATTATGTAAAAACTTTAAAATAGCATAAATTAAAATTGCACTTACAGTGTTAAAAATCATTAAAATAAGCCCCATAAGTGCTGGAACCAGTGTGGAGATAAGTGGCAAATTCCACGTTTCCTGTGTGTCCTCAGTCTGAGCTGCTTTGGAAGTTTGCCATTACTGACATGTTTCTCTTTATCTAGCTCCTTCAGAGGTATAACGTCCTTTGTCTCCTGCAGTAACATAACTAGCCAGCACCGGGCACAGGCTGTGCAGCCGGGACCTCCCACCCCCTCCAGAAGTGAGCTTCTTGCAGGTTATGTGGGTGCCCTGAAGGGGTGTGGACCCAGGTGTAATAGCACCCCATGCTCCCTTGGTTGTTCCACCACTGGTCTCCCACTTCCCTTTAGAGGCTAATCGCTGGTATTCAGCCAATCTCTCTAACTGTAATGCGCATGTGCACAACATCTAGATACTCATGTGGACAAGGCCCAAATGCACACCTGTATCAGGTCCTCACTTATACTTCCTTATCCACTCAGATCTCCATACCAATATATTCACAAAGTGATGAAATATCCCTAAAGAATAGTTGCAGTGACAACTTAAGGGACATATCCCCAAAACAATGTACTTATACCCTTAACACAGAAATATGTTTAAATATGTAAACTATACATGTATGAAACAGAAGAGGTAAAATTATAAATATTCTAAAAAATTATTCTAAAAATGCTAAAAAGCTATAAAAATGATAAGAAATCCTTCAACTTGACATTAAGGGGCCCATTTACTTAGCTCGAGTGAAGGGATAGAATAAAAAAAACTTCGAATTTCGAATGTTTTTTTTGGCTACTTCGACCATCGAATTGGCTACTTTGACCTTCGACTACGACTTAGACTTCGAACAAATTAATTTAAATAATTGAATAGATGAACATAATAAAGATAATGAAAATATACATTTTCTAGACCTAGAAATGTATATTAGAAATAGATAGAATGTAAGACATATTTTAAAGTCAATAGATGCAATGATGTCCGTGCAAATAGTAATCACCACCCACAGTAATAAAAATGAACTTTTTAAAGAGAAACAAATAAGCAGCAGCATCACTAACTGAAGTTTCATTCATCGGATTGTGAGAGAGAGAGAGAGAGAGAGAGAGAGAGAGAGAGAGACCATGATTTCAATGTTCAGACTTTTAGTTTCAAAAGGCATATTTACCTTAGTAATATAGTAATTAACAATTTAAATTGTGACAGCATAAATTTAATGACAATGTACACATTTTAACTGTTTTCCAGATGTAGATTAGAAAAAAAACTGTATTCATTTTATCATAATAATAAGGAACACTACCCTGCAAAGAATAGAACTACAGATTAAACCGATCTATAGTATTTCACTTTTTTCTGCAAAATGCCACTGTTCATGAGTCATTGGTGAGACAGTCTTACATTAAGATATTTTTAATCCCTCAGGAAAGCAAAACTAGGAATAATTACAGGGATATTCACAACACTCAACAATGAATCACTCATTTTTGTTACTTATACACTTGTTAAGAGATCTTTAAGTAGATGTTTTCCTCCCTTAAATGAAAAATGTAGGATGAAAATTTGAGTTTACAATTATTGTATTTATGAGCTGATATTAATGCCATATGCAAAAGTTACTGCTGCTATGTGAATACTTATTCTGTAATTACTCTTTATGTAATGTAACGTGTGATTCTTAATTTCATACTCCTTCGTTTAAAGGAGAAGGAAAGATATGGAGGCATTTTATTGCCAATAGATTAGCTGCAATAGTAAAAGCTAGAATGTTATATTTATTCTGTAAAATGTTTTACCATACCTGAGTAAAAAGCTCTAGAAGCACTCTGGGGCAGATTTACTAAAGGAAGATATTAGCGATAATTCGCCAGCGTGACGCAATTTCGTTACTTCGACAATTTACTAAAGGACGCTGGAATAACTTCGCTATCGAAGGAGATAGACTCTAGTGGTAATTCGCTCCCTTACGCCTGGTGAAGTTGCAAATGGACGTAACTATGCAAATTCACTAAGATGCGGATTTTACTGAACGTTACCTCCTGTGCCAGACTTGCCTTTGCCACCTCAGACCAGGCAAAGTGCAATAGAGTAGATAGGACTTCCTTAAAAAATAGTATAACATTTTTCTTAGTCCCAAAAAACGCTGGCGACTTTTCATTTTTCAGGGTAATATGCTGCAAAAGATTGTAAATTTTTTCTGGGGTACCCGGCTTCCCCCCTACATTTCCTAACATATGGCACATAAACTATACACTGGGCTCATGTGTAGGGCAATATAATAACTCTATTTTACTTTATTAAGTTTCCCTGGGCTTGTGTAGTGTAATGTATTGGCTGCTACATATACTTCCATTGAACTTTAACTTCCCGCCGGATGCAAATTAGATAACGCTAGGGCAACTTCGCTTTGCTTGCCGCAGTAACGCTAGCACTACTTCGTCCAGCATTCGGTGCCCTGGACGCAACTTCGGATTTTAGTGAATTAGCGTTGCCCTGGCGAATCTATGCCTGGCGAAGTGGACCTTGACGCAAATTCGGCGCTTAGTGAATCTGCCCCTCTGTTTGTTTAGGATAGCATCTGCAGTATTAGGTTGGTGTGACATCACTTCCTGCCTGAGTCTCTCCCTGCTCACTTATAGCTCTGGGCTCAGATTACAGCAGAGAAGGGAGGGAGGAAGAGGAGAAAACTGAGCATGCTCACGCCTGGGACAAGGAGGTTTAAGCTGAAGGCAGGAAGTCTGATACAGAAGTCCATGTTTACACAATAGAAGGAAATAAATGCAGTGTTTCTTTTGACAGAGGACTCAGAGCAGCACATAATTATGCCTCTTTATAGGTCCTTGGTGAGGCCTCATCTGGAGTATGCAGTTCAGTTTTGGACTCCAGTCCTTAAGAGGGATATAAATGAGCTGGAGAGAGTGCAGAGACATGCAACTAAATTGGTTAGAGGGACGGAAGACTTAAATTATGAGGGTAGACTGTCAAGGTTGGGGTTGATTTCTCTGGAAAAAAGGCGCTTGCGAGGGGACATGATTACACTTTACAAGTACATTAGAGGACATTATAGACAAATGGCAGGGGACCTTTTTACCCATAAAGTGGATCACCGTACCAGAGGCCACCCCTTTAGACTAGAAGAAAAGAACTTTCATTTGAAGCAACGTAGAGGGTTCTTCACAGTCAGGACAGTGAGGTTGTGGAATGCACTGCCGGGTGATGTTGTGATGGCTGATTCAGTTAATGCCTTTAAGGATGGCTTGGATGATTTTTTGGACAGACATAATATCAAAGGCTATTGTGATACTAAACTCTATAGTTAGTATAGGTATGGGTATAAAGAATTTTAATTAAAAGTAGGGAGGGGTGTGTGTATGGATGATGGGTTTTCATTTGGAGGGGTTGAACTTGATGGACTTTGTCTTTTTTCAACCCAATTTAACTATGTAACTATGTAACTACTTTGAGGGTTTTTCTGGTATATTTAGGTGGACCTTTCTGATAATTCATATATTGTAACCTCCGCACACCTGTAGTTCACTCTCCCTGCTTATGGTGGTGCTGGATTTCAGTAAACCGGGCAAGGTCCCTTAGCAACAGTGAAAAGAAGTAACCGGATCCGTACGCACACAACTTTTTATTGTGCCACCAACAAGATCAACGTTTCGGGGGTTAACCCACCCTTTATCCCGATGAAGTGTGGGTTAACCCCCCGAAACGTTGATAAAAACAATAAAAGGGTTCTCCATATCTCAGGGGCTGTGTTAAAATTTAATATTTTGGTAAAGTTAAGTGTTCCATCTACTGTTTTTTTAACCCTTCCCTTTGGTCACTACAGTATAGCAGTTCCCATACATACAAATAAACAGAAACAGGGAAATATATTTGAGGAGAATTGTTTAGACTTACAGAGGTATAACAAATTCATATGACAATAAGTTCTCTCAATAAGTAAAAAACAGCTTACAATCTTTACACATTTTACACATTTTTTCTAATTTGACTTCAACTGGAAGCAATAACATAGTATGTTAGGTTGTGAATAGGGATGTTGCGGACTGTTCGCGTTCGCCGAATGTTCGCGAACGTCGCGCGACGTTCGCCAATTTGGGTTCACTTTTTTTGCCATTTCTCCCCCAAACCAGCAGATACATGGCAGCCAATCAGGAAGCTCTCCCTCCTGGACCACCCCCACACCCCCTGGACCACTCCCCTTCCATATATAAACTGAAGCCCTGCAGCGTTTTTTTCATTCTGCCTGTGTGTGCTTGGAACAGCTAGTGTAGGGAGAGAGCTGTTAGTGATTTGAGGGACAGTTGATAGTAACTTTGCTGGCTAGTAATCTACATGATACTGCTCTGTATTGGAGGGACAGAACTCTGCAGGGATTTGAGGGACATTTTAGGTTAGGTAGCTTTGCTGGCTAGTAATCTACCTTCTACTGCAGTGCTCTGTATGTAGCTGCTGTGGGCACTGATCTCTTCTGATCTCATCTGATGACTGCTGTAATAACCCAATAGTCCTTGTAAGGACTGCTTTTATTTTCTTTTTTGTTTTTTTACTTTGCTACTATAAAAGCCCAGTGCTATTAGTCTAGCTGTGTTGGGGAGTGGGACTGGTGTGGTACTGTGCTGCTCCTAGTAGTTCAGCACCAACCAGAGTAATTTTTTTTTTATATATACATATATATATTTTTTTATTTTACTTATCTTACTGTTCTTTAACGTGTCCAGTGCTGTTTGCTGTTCTTCATAGTAGTGCACCAATAGTAGTGCACTTGCAGGCATTATTTGCCCAGTGTGTTCTTCAAACAACTGCCACCTAGCTGTGTGAGCTTGTTCACATTCTGTCTAAATATCAATAATAATACCGTCTCCAGAAACACCACCCGAGTGACGTTTTTCAAGCAGCAATAATATATTCCGTATCCACTGCTGTAGTGTATACGTTGACCTTGCAGGCATTGTTTCAATTTGTTTGCCCAGTCTTTAACCAAGTGCCACCTAGCTGTGTGAGCTTTTTCACATTCCGTGTCCAGAAACATCACCTGAGTGACGTAGTGTGATTTCTGCCCTTTACAGCACAAAACGCAGCGCTGTGTCAACAATGTATTTTTCAGATACATTTTTGCCCTTGATCCCCCTCTGCCATGCCACTGTCCAGGTCGTTGCACCCTTTAAACAACTTTAAAATCATTTTTCGGGCCAGAAATGTCTTTTCTAGCTTTTAAAATTCGCCTTCCCATTGAAGTCTATGGGGTTCGCGACGTTCGCGAACCATTCGCATTTTTGACGCAAGTTCGCGAATATGTTCGCAAACTTTTTTTCCGACGTTCGCTACATCCCTAGTTGTGAAAAGTTCAGCATTTAAACTCTATTTTAACCTGCCAAACTTCCAGTTGATCCAGAGGAAGGCAAAAAAACCCATTTGAATCCCCCTCAGAGGGGGAAAAAAATCCTTCCTGACTCCAAAATGGCAATCGGGCTAGTTCCTGGGTCAACGTGTACTATGAGCTATCTTCCATAACGCTGTATTCCCTTGATTGCTAAAAAGCCATCCAAACCCTTTTTAAAGCTATCTAATGTATCAGCCTGTACGACTGATTCAGGGAGAGAATTCCACATCTTCACAGCTCTCACTGTAAAAAACCCCTTCCGAATATTTTAGCAGAACCTCCTTTCTTCTAATCAGAATGCATGACCTTGTGTCAGCTGGAAAGACTTACTGGTAAATAAAGCATTAGAGAGATTATTATATGATCCCCTTATATATTTATACATAGTTATCATAGGGGAAGTAAAGTCTAAAATAGAAAAATGCTAGAAATGCTGTATTTTGTATACAAACATAAACATGAACTTACTGTACCACAAGCCTAATCAAACTAATGATTTGTGCTTTCAAAGTTGGCCACAGGGGGTCACCATCTTGTAACTTTGTTAAACTACTTTGCAAGACCAAGGCTGTGTACATGTTCAGTGTGGGCTGGGCTGTTTAGGGATCGTCATAAATTATCAAAACAGCACAAGTCAAATATTATCTGCCAGAAGCCAATACAGCACTGATAATCAGAATGTGCAGACTGTACTGGGTCCTGTGTTGTCATGTAATCAAATGTGGATTTTATAGTTTTTGTATTGTTTAATACAAACTTTCTCCAACTCTCCAGAACCAGTGGCAGCAGCAAAATAATCCTCCAAATAGAATCCCAGTTTATCTGTTTAAATCTGGCTCCATGATCTTTGTCCCTGCAGCTGGAGTTGGAAACAATGAAGGGGATGTAAAGGCAAAAATAAAATTCAATACAAATCTTTACATAGTCTCCGACTGCTCTACAGAGAAAAAAACAAAGCTGCTTGAGTTCTGCATGGCTGGAAAGTAAGGTGGGGCTCCCCCTGCTGTTCATAAATATGATTGTTTCCCTGCAGTAGTTAGAGGCTGTCTGACAATTTCTATCCACAGTAGTAAATGAAGGGAAAATGAAACTGCTTTCAGTCAGGTTTCTTATAAAAACGGTACACATTTTTTAATTAAAGTATATTAGAGATAGGTTTCTTTTTCATCGAAGAAAGTAAAAATGGGATTTTATTTTTTGCCTTTACATGCCCTTTAAGTGCCTTTTCTCCAGCCTGAACAACCCCAACTTGGCCAGTCTTTCCTCATTTCTAAGATTTTCCATACCTTTTTATCAGCTTAGTTGCCCTTCTCTGTATCCTCTCTAATACAATAATGTCCTGTTTGAGCACTGGAGACCATTCTATGGGGCCTTACCAGTGCTCTATCTATATAGTGGAACAATGAATCAATGCCCCTTTTAATACAGCTCAAGACCTTTTTGCCCTTGAGCTATGTATGTAAAATCTGGGGTTTGTATTTTGTAAAACTACACATCTTGATTAATTTACCATTTAATTCACACAGCTTTTTCAGTGAATTTCATTTTACATACATTAATATGCCCCACAGTGTATTCAAATGAATCAGTATAAAAAAAATGGAGTATGGTCAGTCTAGAAAAATTAAAATTCTGTCATTTTAAAATTCTAATTATTGTATGAATATCAACATTATGTCACAGTTGGCATTTTATCACCAACAGAAAAAAAAAACTTGAGGAGAAAATACCAATAATGCTCAAGTGTGAATTTTTTTACCTAAATCCACATATGTGTGGCCTAAATTTAAATTTACAAAGGAATCTTAACTTCTATAGATGACTTAGGTTGCAGCAAAATCAAACAGCTTTTTAATCTGTATTCATCGCTACTTTGAGCATTTTGATAAAGTCAATTTACATGACTAATTCTGAAGATGATGGGTTTTATATATTTTTTTGCAAATGCTGTAACATCTTAGTCTGAACTAAAGGCTCCCAAAGGGTTAGGCTAGAATTGTCTGGGTCTTATTTTACCTGCACAAAAGGTCTATTTCTTTAAAAACTGACCCTTCAGTCCGTCATTTTTCTTATTTTGCTATCTCTCTCCTTTGTGCCTGAGCTAAAGCTTATACTATGGATTAATTTACTTAAAAAAATCATTCACACAGATAATTTATTTTTATTTAAAAATTATATTAACTAAATATTGTCCCAACTGAGACTTTAACAGATTCTTCAATCCCCAACAAAAATATCTGTGATTTTTTTTATCTATGTGGAAAATCTAATAAAAAATTCCATAAATAAGAATAAAGTTTGCATTTTGTAATGTAATATTTTTGTAAGTTATTGAATTGAGAATTTTAATTGCTAATAGTGTACCTTTAAGACATTTGAAAGTGGAGTAACCTGTTGATCAGGAGTGACCATACTCACACTAATGAGAGGTCTACTTTTATTGTTGTTGTCCCATTATGATCTACATCCATAAATGCAATGTAGGGATTCTGTTCCATGGAAAATATTACGTAAATATGGTTTATGAGCAAATGTTTATTGCTATATTTAACAAACAACTGTTTCTCATGTAACCTTAATGTAATAAATATCTAAATGAAAAGCATGAAACAGGAGGGTGATTTAGACAAGCTGAAGGTCTACTGGTAGATCCCAATCTACTTTTTGTTTGGACACCCCTGCTGTTGAAGGAACACTAACAGCTTTTGCTGTATGAACTTTTATTAAATATACTGCACACTGCTGAAAACTATACAATTCACAACCTTCATTCCAATGGTAAGTGGCCACCAAACAGTTAAGTGTTTTTTAAATTTTTTTCATAATAATTTGCCTTGCTTTCAAGTAATATAAATTGCACCCCGTTGTCAGCAATTGTCATAGTCAATGTAGGTTTTTGTTACAGGCCTTTTCCCATTTATTTTTTAATCCCAACCGCTGATTGTTTGCTGATTTAATTTAAGCAATTAATAATAAGTAAAATAAATAAATACTTTTAAATGCATTAATTCAATTATTTTGACTACATAAAGAAAAAATTGCTTGTAACATGAACTACCCCTTAAATAAAGATTTATATCTATTCTATTAGTCAAACGTCTGTAAACCCACAAGCTGCAAAGCAGATATGTAATTAGTTCAGATATGCACTGCACAGCTTCAGTAAAACTAGTGCAGTAAAGATAAATCAGAACTGATACTTTTTTTTTTTTTCAAATAAATGAGCAATGGGAAGCAGTGTTTTCTGCATGAGTAACTGAAGAGGCGCTGATTATTCCTTACCAGGGAAAAGGCTAATGATCAAAAAGATGTAGCATGAGAAACATTCATTTTGGACCTAAGGATAGTATACTATTGTACCAAAACATAACAACTATAACTTTAAAACCATCACTCAAAACCATTTTACCATTAAGAATTGAAACAATTTATCATAGTTTCTGGATATATTTAAATAACACTAGCCTATTTGACAGTGAAAACTAGTTTTGGCTCAAATGTGAAAACTGGTTTTGGTTAGCTAATATTTGAACTTGAAATCATATAAAATATTTTACTACTTACCTTATCCTTGGTAATAATTTTGTTGTAGTTGCTTAATAAAGATTATTATAAAAAAGAATTTAAACATACAGAAGATGAAAATAGGTTTAAAATCTGAGGCTTAAAATAGGTAACATGGTAACATAATCAATGGGTTGAAAACTATTGTGATATAATTTCTGATGTCCAAGATGCACCATGAGGTGTCCCATGAAGTGTCCTGGGGCTGCCTATTGCCAGTCAAGCCCTTTTTGCATCATTTGTTTAACTGCAGAAAATATATTGCATGCCGTAACCTGACTTAAGTTACTTTACCATTTTCTTTTGTAAGTGTTGGTTGCAGATCCTTTGGCCTCAGGTAGCATTTACAGTAACAGATACACGTTGCTTACATCAACCCCAATTTATTCAACTAGTATCACCTTTACTTTATGATTTCCATTGCATAACACAAGCATAACGTTAGCTTAGGGAGGGTGTACTTCAAATACCATTAAAAATATGTAATTGAGAGCAGTTTAATGTAAATGTTAATACACAATGCTGCAGATTTAAAATGTGCATAAAATAAAAGAGAATGGTTTGATATAATTTATATATCTGTAGCAACCCAAAAACAAGTTAAAGAGGGATTTAAACATTGGCACGTTGGTTCTATGTGATGCATTGCTTCATAATTAAACAAGGGCATGCTATGCAAACAGGAGAGTTTTCTGAGACGAGCTTGCAATATTTAATGGCTGGTCGTTACAGGCTGTGATTAAAACCCAGCAGTGAAAGTTTAAGAACTCATGTTCAAGCTGAGATTGTGGGCTGTATACCAAGGTATTTTGAAGACAGGCCCATAGTCTTTTGATTGTTTATTTCCCTCCACTAACTCGGGCCAAAACTGACGATTTATCAATTTGGGGCTAACAGCTGCCAATATCCAGAGTGCACTGTCATGTGCTTCATCTTGCTGTTTACCTTCTTATCCACAGCTTATATTACATCTTAAAACAATACAGTTATTGTTTATCATCATTTAAACATAGCGCTGACAGCTAAAGCCCTAGTTGTACTGAATGTCAACCTGAGCTCTCAACATTCACTTTGTAAAGCATAGCTTTACAAAACATATCGTATCTGTGAGCTAGTTATTATCATATTTATATTATCTGTCAATTAATGTGGCTCAGCAGAAAAGTACTCAAACCTACTATAAGCATTTGGGTCTTTAATAGGCCAGTAGCACCAACATTTTGAAAGACTTCTCACACATTCAAAGAGAATATTGGTCTTACAAATAAATATGCCTTGTCAGCAATAGTCCTCTTTTGTTAAATCATGTTTTTTATAGATCTAGTTGTTGCTCCATAAATCCCCAGTTCATCATCCCACATATACTAAAACCATTATATTCTAAAGAGTTGGTACATGGGGTAAATCTCAAAAGCTTTTTAATGTCTAAAAATTACTAAATGTCACAATTCCAAATTTCAACTGGCAATAAAAATGCCACCAATGAACATTTCGACCTCTAAGGAAATTAAACCTTTTATCTTCCTTTTTTCTGTTACTGGTCCTTTTAGGGTACATAATATGAGCAAGAGAATATGTATTATAACATATTTCATTTTGGAAAACCAGCCTTGAAGTTTCACCACCAACATACAATCCTGCTTTCCGTAATAATGCTTCAACTCGCCAAACACCTCAAAACACAATGCAAAATCATGGAATAAAAATCTAGTAAATATATCAACTGTGCAAAATAAAGAATGTTTCTAATATAATTAGTTAGCCAAAATGGAATCTGTAAAGGCTGGAGTGACCAAATATGTAACACGCAGAACACGACTTCTTGCATTCAGCTCTCTAACGCAGTCAGTGACTTTAAAGGGGTGGTTCACCTTTAAGGTAACGTTTATTAGAACGGCCAATTCTAAACAACTTTTCTATTGGTTTTCATTATTTATTTTTTTATACTTTTATAGCCATTTGTCTTTTTCTGCTGACTCTTTGCAGCTTTCAAATGGGCGCTGCTGACTTCCTTCTAAAAACAAATGCTCTGTAAGACTACAAATGTATTGACATTTTTACATTTTATTACTGTTCCTTCTATGCAGGCCTTCTCCTATTCATATTCCAGTCTCTTATTCAAATCAATGCATGGTTGCTAGGGTAATTTGGACCCTAGTTTACAGATTGGTTAAGATGCAAAGTGAAGAGCTGCTAAATAAAAAGCTAAATAACTCAAACCTTCAGTAATAAAAATAAAAACCAATTGCAAATTGTCTCAGAATATCACTCTCTACCTCATACTAAAAGTTATCTCAAAGGTGGACAACCCCTTTAAGGGGGACCACGTGGGACATAACTGTTCAGTGAGTTTGCAATTGATCCTTAGCATGCAGCACAGATTCAAAAGCAACAGTTATGGCCCATGTGGCCCCACCACAAGTCACTGATCGATTACTGCCTGGTAATCTGACCCAGGCGAAAATTCACCGAAATGCATCTATGGGCATCAACATTTTTTAGTTGAGCTACTGTATGCTGCGCGTCAAATTTTTTTTTCACCCATTGGAGTCTATGGTCCATGGATGGCGAAACTCTGGAAAAATGGTAACCAAACAATGGAAACCAAGAGAGCTGCAAAGAAGGAAGTAATGTTCTGACTATTATATTAGACTTCTAATATAACTATTTTCTTTTGCACAGCCTAACTATTTACCTAGTTTTTATTTTTATACTGAAAAATTTCTTTGTGATCACAAACATAAATCATCACAACTTGAAACATCAATTTCCTTAAAGGAACAGTAACATCAAAAAATTAAATTGCTTTAAACTAATACAAATATAATGCAGTGTTGTCCTGCTGTGCTTGCTTCAGAAACACTACTATTGTTTATATAAATAATCTGCTGTGTAGCCATAGGGGCTGCCATTCAACGGAGAAAAAGCTCAAGATACACAGCAGATAGCAGATAAGCTCTGTAGAACAAAATGTTATCTGTTATCCACTGTGTATCCTGTGCCATACAGCCTTTTTTCAATTTCCCCCATTGATATTCAGCAGCTTCTTTATATAAACTATAATGGTGTTTCTGAAGCAAACAGATCTGTTTTACCAGTGCAGGGCAACATTACATGATTTTTTCATTACTTTAAAACACTTTATTTTTTGGTGTTACTGATCCTTTAAATACTTCAGATACACTTCATTGACTATTATATACTCCCATTGACTTCTATGGAGTCTTGGCACATTTTAGGTGGAAGAGTTTTCCATTGAAAATTTAGCAGCTCAAAAATTTGAGTTTGAAAAACTTAAGATCACATTTTGCCACAAAAATTCCAAACTGACTGTGAATGACCTTCAGTTGGGAACAATTCATGTTGACCATAAAAGGGGTAGCATATACAGTAGGTGGCCCATGGACATCCACATGCTTTCCTGAAACCAATATTTACTGAAAATGTAAGAGCAGGATCACTGCCCTACAAGGTTCATTTAGCATATGCACAATTTAGCTCATGAATACTTGTCCATTCAGTCTTAATAACCAATAACAAGCACTGAATGATCTAAAGAAAATATGAATACCTTGAAAACCTGTAAACATTTGAGTCTTTCATGCAATATGTAACAAAAAAATCCAAAAACCCATAAAATCTTAATTAAAAAATGGTCCAACAGGATATGCGCACCTACCATTGCCTTCTATAGCACCCTCACAACTTTCACTTGGCAAAGTTTTGCCTTAGAGGTTTTTGTGTTTTTTACATTTGGGGCAGATTTATCAAGGGTCGAAGTGAATTTGAGGGAATTTTCGAAGTAAAAAAATTCGAAATTTGAAGTAAATTTTTGGATACTTCGACCATCGAATAGGATACTATGACTTTGAATTTACTTCGATTCAAAGTACAAATCATTAGAATATTCGACCATTCGATAATCTAAGTACTGTCTCTTTAAAAAAACTTCGACTTCAATACATTGCCAAATTAAACCTGCCAAAGTGCTATGTTAGCCTATGGGGACCTTCTACAACCATTTTCTAAGTCTTCACACATCAAAGTAAAATCGTTCGTTCGTTCGTACGCTAAAATTCTTCGATTTTACTTCGATTGTTCGATGGCCAAATTCGGTGAAAAATACTTCGACTTCGATATTAGAATTATTTCAATTCGATGGTCGAATTTCATAGTATTTTTTATATTGAAATTCGACCTTTGATAAATCTGCCCCTTACAAAACCATGTGTTCTTTCAAGCTGTGATTCTACATGAAAATGGCATAACAAAGACTGAAATGCTGTAATACAGATTGGTATCATCAATTTAATTTTAATAGAATTATTTCATTTCTTAAAATATAATTTTACATTTAAATCTCAGAAGTTTGTTGATTATTAAATAAAGTACATATCACTAAACGAAATATCTGAATGTAAATAAAATAACATCCTTTGTACATTACAATGTGGCCCTGTCATATCCTGTTTCTTTAATTCCTTTGTATAAGAATATCTTTAAAATGTTTGGTATCAACATACAATGTGTACACTTTGTGGTTCCTGTAAAATAAACATGTTTCTCTTATTTTAACTTAAGAGATTGACATCATTTGAATTCAGATTTACTTTGTTTATCTTTTCGATCCCTTCCTGACCAGGGGATCAACAAGTAAATATTTTATATAATAACGTATAGGAAAATAATATTTATAGTAACAAAATGACATTGCATTTTCCTTTGAGAGATTGTATTTTGACAGGAAATTCAAATACAAAAAAAAATAAAATTAATGTTTAAGAATATAAATGTCTACATGAATATGAATTACTGTGAATTTCTTGTTTGAATGTAATGTATTTTATCATTGGGCATATAGAATATTAGAATATATATGCCCCTCTGATTCAACACATACATACAGATGGGTAGAATTTTCTAACTGTTTTTTATATATATATATATATATATATATATATATATATATATATATATATATATATATAGATATATATATATATAGATATATATAGATATATATATATATAGATATATATATATATAGGTATAGTATCTGTTTTCTTGAAGGAGTTATAAATAACGGGCTTATAAGTGGAGCACCATGATTTAAAGCTACTTGAAAAAAAACAGCATTATCTTGCACCAATGTGGTTGATTTAACATTTAAGTATAAAGTGTTGTATTATAAGAGGGAAAAAGCAAATGCATAAAAATTATGAATGATTTGTAAAGAGGACACCATCGGAAACTGCACTTCTGTTTTTCAGAGCTTTCTGGATAACAGGTTTCCAGATAATAGATCCCACATCTGTATTAACTGAAAAAGAATTGTAAAGCCTAAAACAAAATTGCACTGCATTACTGTTTGTATAATTTGGAGAGGTGTTATTATTTCAGCTACAATGTTAGCTAGTCACCTGTCCCGACTGTCACTGCTATCATAACAGTAAAGATATCGCAGTATTAAGGGTTTTGTTGAAGGAATACTAAAATTTTAAATAATTATGGTTAAAATTCTATATTTTATATACTGAACTTAGTCTAAAGTTTTGGTTCACAATAGCAGTAATGATTCAGGACTTCAAACTTTTCACAGGGGGTCACCATCTTGGATATTGTCCACGACACTGAGCCCACTGAGCAGCTGTTGAGAAGCTAAGCTTAGGGGTCGTTGCAAATTATCAAACAGAAAATGAGGTTGGTCTGTAATATAAAGTGATGCTACAGGGCTGATTATTTAAGTCTGATGCTAATTGCACTAGTTTCTGTGCTGCCATGTAGTAATTATCTGTATTAATTACGAATCAGCCTTATATTGTGACATTTATATTCTATATAGGCACATTTACTTAGGGTCGAATATCGAGGGTTAATTAATATCAAAGTCGAAGGATTTAGCGCTATTCGTTAGATCGATCAATCAAAGGAATAATCGTTCGATCGAACGATTAAATCCTTTTAATCGAACGATTTGAAGGAATTTAATCCATCAATCGAACGATCAGAAATTGGCTAGAAAGTCTATGGGGACCTTCCACATAGGCTAACATTGATGCTCGGTAGGTTTTAGGTGGCGAAGTAGGGGGTTGAAGTTTTTTTTAAAGAGACAGTACTTCGACTATCGAATGGTCGAATAGTCAAATGATTTTTAGTTTGAATCGTTTGATTCGAAGTCGAAGTCGTAGTCGAAGGTTGAAGTAGCCAATTCGATGGTCGAAGTAGCCAAAAAAATACTTTGAAGTATTTTTTATTCTATTCCTTCACTCGAGCTAAGTAAATGTGCCCCTATGTGTACTGTATATTGTGAGTGGGTCCCTAAGTTCAGTAAGTGATAGCAGCACAGAGCATGTGCAGTGAATCAGCAGAAAAGAAGATGGGGAGCTACTGGGGCATCTTTAGAGACACATATCTTTACTGATAAATGTATGTGGTTACCTTGGTCTGGTACAGAAGAAAATAACAGAACATACAACATTTCTAGCTACTTCTTTAGTTAAGCTTTAGTTCTCCTTTAACACAATCACACCGTAAATGTTAGCCTACACAGACAACAGTTGTCCCCTGTGAGTGAATACCTGTGATTTGCATTCAATGTCAATGTACAACCCTAAATCACCATTTTAGTAACAGTAACAGCTGACGTTATGTTTAGTCTTCCTTTCTGCACAACCTTACAGCCCAATGCTGAAAAACTTAAAGGGCCACTAACACCAGTAATATGGGAAGGCCATCCCCCATACACTCCATTTTTATCAAACAATTTACATTTTTTAAAAGTATTTATTTTTCTCTGTAATAATAAATAACCCTTGTACTTGATCCCAATTAAAATACGTATAATACTATACTTGATGTTTAAATGTTTAAATTATGTTTTAGTAGGTTTAAAACATGAAGATCCAAATTACAGAAAGTCCCTTATCTGAAAACCCCCTTATCTGAAAACCCCCCTGGCCTCAAGCCTTCTGGATAATGGGTCCCATTCCTGTATATCTATATTAGTATATATACTATATTAGTATATATTCGTATATATATATATATATATATATATATATATATATATAGATATAGATATATATATATACATATATATACAACGTGGCACCCAGGCAGTTGGTGGATTATTTTTGTGTGTGCCCCCCATTACTATGATATATATATATATATATATATATATATATATATATATATATATATATATATATATATATATATTAAAAAAAAGATTGGCCCATTGGCACAAAAAAGGGTTTATAGTTTACTAATACTGACTAAAAACTAACATTTTGGCCCATGTGTGTATAAGTGCTTAGGCAGAAAGAGTATATTATAATTAAATCAATACAAAATCTTTTATATGTTCGGTTACTGGCCCTTTAATAGACACAGCACAACTATTTGAAGAAAACAGTAGTAGCATAAGGAATGGTAGAGCTGCATGTTTGTACAGAAAATATGTTTTTCTCAAACAGTGTCTTGTTTTTTTCGTTTTAACAGATTACCCCCCACCATTGTAGTTTATAATGATATTGAAGTCACCTCAGCGTTTATTATTATAAATGGTGCTGACTGGTGTCATACATTTTAATCAGTGGATAGAGTGTTCACTTGAGTTCCATGACTCAACAGAATAAAAATAAAAGTGCTCCATACACAACAATTTTAGAAGTCCCTTTGGATTTCAATGACCTTTATAAAAGCATCCTTGTGCCTGCATGTGGTCAAAGAACCCCAAGGTGACTTCTAAACTCAAACTTTACATTTTAAAGTAGGGTTGCATTATATCCTCTATGAATAGCAGTATGGATAGAATAATTAAGGTGTGCTGATAGAATGGACAAATCGATCCGGGATGGTTCAACTCTGTATAACAGACTGGAAAAGCAGCATCGTGCATCCTTAAATTAAATAACCTTTCATAAACAAGATCAACATTTTATGTTATACTTGGACCTTCCTGAAAGCAGAGAAAACGCAAATCTCCAATATTTATACTTCCACCCTTGAATTATATGAGTTATGAAAACACCTCTGGAACATCATCAGTAATGGAACCACTACATCCAACATAACATCTTTGCACGTATCACCTGTGACATCAGATTCCCTACTGAAGCCTGTAAAACTGGTAACACTAACCTCCGAACAGACTTAGAAAGATCGCAATTAGGTTCAAAAAGGTGCACAGTTAATTATTTTGCTATAATAATTCTAACTTCAACAGCATATGCAATCATTTCATTATAATATGTGATAAATCAACATAATGAATATGTTATGCTCAATCCCTCTGGATGTGCCATGATTGATGTTGTGCTCGTTTTAGATATATATCTAGATATCCATGCTTAAAAAAAGTCACAATAAAATGCAAACAATGTATCACATATTTCCCATAGCTGTAACACATTTTGTTATGTAGTAGATTTCTATGACGTACTGTATATAACGCCATTTGGACTTTTATTATTATTAGGTTCTCTTCAGTTGGGCTGTCAGAGGTGTAGTGATGTCATGCTGGTTATTGGTCTTTTTTAGTGGCTCCATTAATAATAGTGCCACTGAGGAATGTTCTAATACAGTTGAATGTATGTTGGGAGTTAAAATATTAACACTTCATGATCCTTCTTGTTTGAGGCTGAAGATCTAACCACAGAAAAAGAATACTGAATATGGGGGGGAAAAAACACTTTTTTTAAGAAAACCCATTAAATATATCATAATTCTAGTAGATTTGATTCATGAAATCTTGAAATTAGGGGGCAGATTTATCAAGGGTCGAATTCTGAAATTGAAAAACTTCAAAATTCGAATTCAAAAAGACCAAACAAAATTAAATCTAAGGTTTTTTTTGGCCGAATAGATCCGTTTTCGATCGAATAGGTCCGTATTCAAGCAAAATCGAATCATACGAATCAAAGTAATAGCGCATTCGAACAAATTGGATTCAAAGTTTTTCCAAAAAAAACTTTGATTTTTAAAAGTCCACCAATTCACTCCAATTGGGTTCTAGGAGGTCCAACATAGGCTAAAACAGAAATTTGGCAGGTAATAGCTGGCGAATGGTCGAAGTTGAATATTTAAAGGGACAGTACATGATAAATTTCAAAATTTGAATTTTTGATTTTTTTTTCAAATTCAAATCAAATTTGGACTATTCTTTAGTCTAAGTACACAAAAAATAGCTCGAAATTCAAATTTTTTTAATTAGAATTTTCCCTTTGACCTTTGATAAATCTGCCCCTAGGTTGCCTCTACAATAAAAACTTTTGCCATTTGAGATACATGTTGCCTATATACCAACAAGAATACATTTTGCTTACAATACATATTGCCATGAACATGATGGCTGTATATTTTATGCATTAAAGTGACAGGGAGTTATCATTTGTGCAGGCTGCACAGTGCTCTATTGCTTAGATGTCTAAATATTGGTTCTCCCCACCTGACATAATGTATTACCATCTTACTTTGCAATAAGGTGCATAACTGTTGGTATTCAACTAGGAGTATTGCAAGCACTGTAGGAATTCAATATATTAGGTTACGTGGAAATAATTTACTATTGTAAAATAAAGATCATAAAGTAAACAGTTTTAACCTATTTGCCATCATTATAAATGAGTTACAATACAAATAATTTAAAGGGAAGTTAATAGAAACATTGCATAACCCTGCTCTAATGTTCTTTTGAAAGACAGAAATACAAAGAACAATAACATTAATAAACAGATCCGTGTGGAAGAATGTAAAAAAAAACTGCATTAATTTTGTAGGACATTGCGTATGAAAACTATATCTCAGGCTGCAAAATATAAAACCTTTGAGAAAGAATCCACAAATTAATTTGTTAGACACTATTAAAGTTCTTATAAATAAATATACACTGCTGAAAATCTGTGGCTTATTACTGGCAGTGGGAAGTACTTGTGGTCAGGAAAGTACAGCCTTCAGCACAGGTGACTTATGATATTGGAAGTCCTGTTGGGTCTATAGGTTAAAGATTTGTTGCTAAATATGTTCAATAAAAAGACTGTCATCAGATATCTAAAAGATAAAATATTTAAATATAATAATGAAAAGGATAAAGTAATTTCCATTCTCTTTAACAAGCCACACATGAGAGTTTCAGTACTTTTCCAATTGAACTGTATTAAAGAGGTAGTTACCCTTAAAATTAACTTTTAACATGATGCAGACAGTGGTATTCTAAGACAATTTGCAGATCATTTGTGTATTTAGCTTTGTGTTCAGCAACTCTCCAGTTGTGTAGCCTCACAGAACAACAGATTGTGGCTAATAGGGTCAGTAACCTCTATTTGAAAACTGCAAAGAGGAAGGCAAATAAACACTTTAAAAAAAATAAGACCAATTGCAAAGACATTCTATAACATACTAAATGCTATCCTGAAGATTAACTTCCTCTTTAATACGTGCATAATAGTTCCCAAAATGAATGCCAGGCTAAACATCTGTATTTACAGATAACCCAATAATTTAGCCCATATATGTGGCCATCAGTCAGTCCAGACCAATGTTGGATCTCAGCTCCATGCCTCCATCCTCTGCTCTGGGCCAGTCAGTAGGCCAATTACTCCTTTTGGATGAACTGCTCTCTTATTTGTTTGACAAATCTGCGTTTGATCCCCAGTAACACAGGAGGCAAATTTACTAAAGGGCGAAGTGACTAACTCTGGCGAAAATTTTCCAGCATGACGTCATTTTGGTACTTCACCGATTTAATAACGGGCACAGTCGTAACTTCGGTAGAGGAGACTGACGCTGGCGCTCATTTGCACTCAATCGCTGGTCAAAGTTGCGCCCTGGCGAAGGGACATAACTGTGCAAATTTACTAAGATGTGGATTTTACTCTTGCGCCAGACTTGCCTTTGCCACCTCAGATCAGGCAAAGTTGAAATTTTTTCTAAGTCCCAAAAAATGCTGGCGTCTTTTCGTTTTTTCAGGGTGATAGGCTGCAAAAGTGCCTTAATTTTTTTGGAGGTAACCGGCTTCCCCCCTACATTTACTAACATATGGCACCTAAACTATACACTGGGCTCATGTGTGGGGCATTATAACAACTCTATTTTATTTTATTAAGCTTCCCTGGGCTTGTGTACTATAATGTATTTGCTGCAACATATACATGCATTCAACTTTAACTTCCCGCCATATGCAAATTAGCCAACGCTAGCTCAACTTCGCTCTGCTTGCCGAATTAACACTAGCGCAACTTCGCCAGCATTCGGCACCCTGGACGCAACTTTGCATGTCAGTGAAATCCATCGCTGGCGAATTTTCGGTGCCTAGTAAATTTGCCCCATAGTTCATTACTAGGTTTCCAGATATAAAATGAGACTCAAAAACTCAATCTCAGAAGATAAATGGCAAACCCAGTAATGCTCTGTATAAAGAATCTGGGTTTTCACTGTTCACATTTCAATGACTGTACAGTGGAGTTTCTCAACAGTGAAAGATAGAAAGAGTTTGCTGAGCATGTGAAATTTAAATATGCTTAACACATATCACTGTATGAACTCTGAACATAAAAAGTCAAATTGTTTTTTGATCCTGTATAAAAAAAAAATAAAAAGATCGATAAAGGGTTCTCCAGCATGTGTTCTTTGGAAGAGGCCAAAGGTTGTTCCAAAACTGTAAATATGAAAGGTCACAAATCATTGTATCTGAAAATAGAAACTGCTACTTATGTGCATGAGAGTGAACAGGTGAAATTGTAGGCAGCAGTGTTTCCACAAGTGAATACTTACCCTGTTACAAATATTTAATGCAAAACCAAAACAAAGAAAAATTAAGAAAGACATGAAATTTTAATATACGTAACAAAATGATATTCATGTTTCCCCCCCCCCCTGGACAAGGAAAGAATGTCTCAAATAAACAAAGGTGTCTTTAAGGATTTGGCAATGCAAAAAGATACAGATAGAGCCGCAGTTATTACACATTCCAACTGGAAATGATATGATTTGTTAAAACTTCCATTTCCCCAACAATGAAACATAAAATTCTGTTTTTAGGCTATTGATCCTGAGGTGGCTATTTGGATTAAATGGCTCAAGATCCTGAACTTCTGAATACACCAAAAGAATTAGAACCATTTGGAATGACAGATAACTGTGACTTCATCTCTTATGTATAATGCATGAGCTATGGAAATTATTTTAAGCCTTTTTCTCCTGACTGAGTCACTGGAAATGAATTGTTCGATTGCAGGTTATAATGAGCGATGCATACCAAATGTATGTTCTCAGATTAATATACATGTTGGATACATGTATCATTGCACTTTTCCCCTCTCTCAAAAATATTATCTAGATAGTAGAAAAAAAATCTCTTCTCCTCTGAGCTTGTACATGCCTTACTTCCCACCTCTCAGGTGACAGGACACACCGATCTGTACAGTGCAGTCGAAATTGGCTACAACAGTAGTCGAATAATTACATTTGGTTTACTAATGAAATAAAATATTTTCCCTCCTAATATTGAGAATTGTTTATATATTCCTCACTATTTAGTCCTACGAATTGCCCAATAATGAGAGTATTAACATTCTCCATTACTGTCTTGTTCGACCAACATGGCAATAGAAATGGCGGCCGACTGATTGCCTAAAGCATGTCTAATGTAACGGCCGTCTTGCCTGTTTAGCTTCCTTCTCTTCGGCCCCCACAATACATAATGCTCATGTTAGCTCCTCAGTCCTCCTGTTCATGTAGTGCAACACGTCTGAGCAAATCAAAGACGGAAATAGTGAAGGGAAAACAAAATCGACAAACAAAATAAATGCTTATGTGCATATAAAAATAGGTGCTACATTAAAATATTTGATATTTTAACAATAAGTTAATTTGACTACCCAAGTAATGGTTTCTATGTCTTTGCACTTTAGAATTGGTTTACACCTTCTATGGTGATGCATAAAGATCTTAGTACTGTACATAATTTAGCGTTTACTTCAAAAGTCCAGAAAGCATACAAATATATCCTGTAAAAATGGATTGTTATATTAAACTCAGGGGAGGGGGTGCTAAAACACCAATCAAGTCGGTTAGACCCACCCTTATTTGAAGGGTAACATAGCATAAATGGTGTTTTTTCTCATAGATACCTCCTAGCACCAGGAGAGATTTCACTTCAATGATTCTCAGGCTGCACAAAGTGGCCACACACGTTGCAAACAGTAAATGTTGTGCCCAGTTTATACAATATAAGCTGTCCTACAAAAGAAAAAAAAATTGCACACCCTTTCAGTGGAATTTGCTGCAGCTGAAAATCTTGTGCCAAGGCACTTCATCCGAAGGTTGAAGCAACAAAATCGTCATATAGTCCTTTTTGTATTTGTATGACAGATCACTATGTGATCGGGGGGAGAGTCTAGAACTGGCTAAAAGTGGTCTGTTTCTCCAGCACTTCGAGGTAGTCCGGCTCCACGTTGAGTTTTGCTTTTAATTCCAGGTATTCGTTCCTGTTGGGCTCCACATAGACAGTACTAGGCGTGCTGTATAGCATCGCTTCCCTTAATCTGTCCGGATGTAAAAACTGCCGCTTAGGGCCATAATTAAAAGTATTGGGGTTGCTATATTTATAATCAATGTTTGGTCCGGGCGATGGGCCTTTGTCCGGTTCTAAAATCCCTCGGTAGACGCGGTCAGTATCTTGCACAGGGGACAGCTCCGCCCTGGATTCTATGGTGCTGATGCTGTAGCTCATCCCCCTCAGCCTAGTGTCTCTCTCCTCCTCCAGGTGATCCCTATAGGTGACTTTAAGTTCGTGTAGGTCTTTATAATCGTCCACAGAGTTGCCCTCCCTGGATCTATAGATGGGGTTTTTGCACATGTGACCCAAAGGGTGGGGGATATATTCATACACGTGACCAGCTGGCGTCTTGACTTTGGGCAGCGGCCGGTTGCTGTACACGCTGTATTGCATGTTGAATGCGCTCACGTCGGAGTTATTAGCGCTGGCTGGTTCGTTCTGGTTCTTTTTTCTCCTTTTCATGACAAGGACAAACAAGCCGGCAGCTACAAACACAGACATGATGAAAACCAGGAGCAGGCTGAGTATGAGCACAGACAAGGGCACTGAGCTGCTGGACGAGTTATTGGATTGAAATGGGTAAATGAGGGTAGTGGTACTGTCAGAGGGGAGCACCTGGGAAGTGGTAGCAGATGTGGTGTCTTCCATAGTGGAGTGATCTGGGCAGAGCAGGTCAGACTTAATAGATCGCATCTCTGTAAGAGCGAAATTTGGGGGGGACTTGCAAATCACATCATCCACCAAAACGCCCACACTGAGCTGTTCCAGCCATAACTTCATCCCCAGCACGTTGCACGTACAATCCCACGGGTTTTCATGGAGGTCTATCTGCACCAAAGACTTGAGCTGCTCCAGCACCCCACTCACCATCACGTGGGAAAAGAGGTTACTTCTCAGGTTCAGCCTGGAAAGGTTCAACCCAGTGAAAATGTTCCCTGGCAAATGTTTCAAAAGATTGTTATTTAGAAATAAAAGGTGAAGGTTCGGGACAAAATGAAATGTCCCGGGTTCGATTTCCTTAATTGAGTTATTCTGTAGAAATAGGTACTGGAGGCTCTGGAGGCCATAAAACAAGTCTGATGTCAGCTTTTCAATAGAATTACCATTTAGGTACAGTCTGCGTAAATTAGTCAAATCCCCAAAGGCTCGATCCTGGATAACTGATATTCGATTATTTCCCAGATGAAGAAGGTCTAATCCGGTGGAATCGATGAAATCCGTCCTGCGAACCAGAGCGATGTTGTTGCCGGTGAGATACATCTTTTTGGGGTTGTAAGGTTTGGGCTGCAACTCGGATATGCTCTTTATTTTCCTCTCCTGACAGTTGACGTTGAGCCCCAGGTTGGATATTTGCAGGTTGCAAGTGCAGTTTGTAGGACATTCCAAAGGCACAGGGGATTTGGTCTGATAAGCCATGCTTATACTGTATCCAGAATCTATAGGGGGTCGGTGGGATGTGGCCCGCCCTTTGGATCGGTTGGGTTGCCGTGTGCTTTTGGGTTTGGTGAGATTTTTGTAAACAGAGGAAGAGATAGTGCCCCCCGAATTCACCGAGGCAGGGGTAGTGTGGAAGTACTCGCTGGTACTGCGTGGGATCGGGGGGCGCATCTCGTAGGTGGAGATAAGTTTCCTGGGGCACAACTCCTGTTTGGAGATTTCATCCAGATCTCTCCCATACAATCTGAAGGGAGTTTCACAAACGACGTCACCTACTAAAGCAGAATAGGAGATACTATAGAGCCAATCCTTCAGGGCAATTAATTCGCACGAACAATTCCACGGGTTCTCCTCCAGCTGCAGCTCCACCACCGTATCCATGTGCTCCAGGAGCCCCACATAGGGGAGCACCTTCAGCCTATTCCCTCTTAGGTCTAAGTGAGTTAAGGGAACAAAACGAAAGAGATTGTTGGGCAAGGTGGATAACAGATTGTCGTTCAATATCAAGACCTGCAGAGAATGCAGCCTGCTGAATGTATTGGGCTCTATGGAGATAATAAAATTATAATCAACTTGCAGATACTCCAAATGCTGTAGGCCAACGAACGTGTCGTTTTTTAGAAGTTCCAACTTGTTGTTGTTAAGGTGCAACCTCCTCAGACCCTGGAGTCCATTGAACGCCCCTGTTTCCATGTCCTGAATGTCGTTGTTGCCCAGATGCAGAATAGAAGCCCCCGTGTAATTGACAAACTCGTTCAGGTAAAGTCTGTTTAAGAGATTCCCAAAGAGCATGAGATGATAGAGGGGGAAGCGTGGGGGGCTGATCTCAGAAAGGCCAATGATCCCTCGGTTTTCGCAGTTGACAGTCAATACGCCGTCTCGCTCCTCACAAGGACACGAATGGTCACAGACTTCGCCATAGTATTCGATTGTTTCTGCCCACGAGAGAACCAACGATGTTACAGTAAATGCAATCGTCTGTAGGATCCACATCTGCATTTTCTTACACAAGTCCAGGTCAAACGTGACTGGGGAGCAGCAATGGTACATCTTACCTCCTATGGGGGAAAATACACAGCAGGTTAGACGCTGGGGCAAATCACTAGGGGGGTCATTTATAAACACTGGGCAAATTTGCACCTGGGCAGTAACCAGTGGGAACCAATCAGTGATTAGCTTTTTTTTTTAAGCCAGCTGCAGGGTGAGCTCTGGAAACATTCATCTGATTGGTTGCCATGGGTTACTGCCCTGGTGCAAATGTGCCCAGTGTTTATAAATGACCCCCAGTGTGTGTTTAGTTACATAGTGTGTTGTATGTGCCACAGACTAGACCCACAAACCCCCATTTGCCCACACTACCCACTCCTTTATATACATGTGTCTGTGCCAGGCTGTAAACCATGTATTCAGTGTAAATGCCTTTGCTAGATAGGATGCAGGTAAGCCATTCTGGGAGCTGGCAAAGCCTCGCGATTATGATTTTCATGATCACCCATAAGTATACATAAAATGGCTGTCACTTCTCTTTCTTCAGCTATTTTTTCTATTTTTTTACCTTTCCTGACTGCGAGTTATTTCAGCACCGCACCAGTGAACAGCGCCCGGACCTCTCTCTCTCTCTCTCTCTCTCTCTCTCTCTCTCCCCTTCCCGCTCCCAGACAGGCTCGTGTGTTCCATTTAATCGGCTCGGACTTGGCTGGAATCTATCAGGGCATTTGTACCGCAATGCGTTGCACTCCCGCCACTCCGTTAGCTAACGGGTTAAAGAGCATGAAAATCGGGCTGAATTCTGTGATTTGTGGATCTCAGGATCCTTCAAGAAATATTCCAGAGGGAAGGGACAAGAAAGCAGAAAAAAACACCACCGACTATGATGGATTTACAATGCTAATCGCGTTTGGAATCCAATGAAGGGGCGCTGGCGACTTTGCTTTGGAAAATGCACTCGTTCTGTTCCAGTTGTTCCCCAAAGCAAGCTGAAGAATGACTTCTTATAGCAAACATAGCTGGTACAAATACAGCTTGCACGCCATCATTGTGTATTGTCTAATAATAGCATGGCAATGCCAGTTTGGATAGAACATCACTTAAAGCTCAGGGAGAAATACTCCTAATGGGCATCAATTGCTGTTGCTCGTAATGGTAAAATCTAGCTATTTCTGTGCATGTGCCTGAGTTTAGCAGAGAAACCTTTTAAAGGACGAAGTAATGCATCATTTCTATTTCTTCTATTTTTTTTTGCAATTGCCAGTGTCCAGCCTTGCACAGACTGGGCAGCTTTAGTGCTCAAGGAAAAGCTACAAGGCTTCCTCTGCCGCTGCCCACCCACAAGCATTATAGTGTCTGATAATATAAAAACCCTCAGGCGATCAATATCGATATGTGACTGACAATGTAGGCCTGATTACATTGGGATTTGTGCAATAAAACGCTCTAAAATCGCAGGGCAGCTCGCGATCCACAGAGACAGCTAGACTGGGCTGATGCCTGAGGCTTGTGTCAGTGAAAAGCAGTCTTTGTAGTCTGTAAACACAGTCTGTGACAGGCTTAGACCCCCCATCCAGCACTGGGCACTCACATATGCCCACATATTGGCACTCGTCAGCAAATATACCCTTAGGATGTATCGGAAACCCCCACGTTCTGCTCAAGCAAAAGAAAAGACAGAGCACAAGAAAGCGTCTCATTTGTACCTTTCCAATTGCTGTCCAAATCCATCCATCCACATAGCCATCTTTGCCAAAAGTGTATGGGAAAAATCCATGGTTCTTATTCCGGTTAATCATTTATTCCCAACCCCAGAAGTGTTGCACCCTTCATTTAATTACAATCACTTGCCAGCAACGCAATAAGGTACATTCAACACCGTTATCCATATTTTTGCTACATTACTAAATAGGCAGCACCCCCCCCCCATTTAGCTGGAACCCCCCGATTTTGCATTGAGTGAAAAAGCCCTGGCTGTGTCTTTTCAGTACAATGTCACTGTGCTGCCCACATCATACCAATGGAAGCAGGTAGAAAAATGAACACCATGCAGAATACTAATGTCATCTATCTGGAGCAGCGACCCTCATTAGAAGGGCAAAGGAAAATACTCACTCAGACTGGAGTCTCCAGGGCCCAACCATCGCGGAAAGCCATAAAAAATACATCTGGTGCGGGCGGATGGCAGAGGCGGCTCTCCCTGCACTTGACTGCCAGATGCACCGTAGCCGACACTTAGACACACAGCGCAACAGACACACGGACACAGTCCGCACTACTGAGTTCCCGGAGCCTGGCATCCTCTGGCTTCGGGCATCCCATTGTGATAGAGAAGCGACAGAATCGCATGGAGAGAGTCGGCCAGCAGAACGGGAGAGCGACAGAGAGAGAGAACGGGAGAAGAGGAGGGGGATGGGGGAGCAGAAGGGAGGAGTTTGGGAGTAGGTAGGGTGGATGTGGGATAACACTGAGCAGACTCAGCCTTTCTAATTACTAACTTGACAAGCCGTTAGTTTCCCTTTTCCCTGTGTATTACATATCAATCCTGAGCACAACTGCTCCATGCATTCACATAGACTGGCACCCAGAGTCCCAGTCACCAGACACACAGCAACACACACACACACACACACACACACACACACACTGGCACTAGACACGCAGCAACACACACACACACACACTGACACCAGACACACAGCAACACATACACACACTGGCACCAGACACACAAAAACACACACACTGGCACCAGACACACAACAACACACACACACACTGACACCAGACCACAGCAACACACACACTGGCACCAGACACATAGCAACACACACTTGCACCAGACACACAGCAACACACACTGGCACCAGACACACAGCAACACACACACATTCTATCTGATCGGTGACATTCCAGTAACATGTGATTGTTTGGTACGACTGATGGCCATTCTCTGTATGTTTGTGTATATGATTATATGTGTGTGTGTGTGTGTGCTCTACAATCCATCTGCTTTACCTCGTTGTTTCCACTAAACTGACTGTAGGTTAATAAGACATTGTGGTTTTGGCTTTTTCCAGAAATTTGGACCTGGTGCATTGGGGAAAAGCCCAGCTACTTCTTTTTGTAAAGTGCACATCATAAAGCAAAGAGACAACTGTCTGTATTTACTTTAATATAAGTCGCCTGCCTTCAGCTCTTGGGCCTATAGCCTTTTCCCCCCAACAGGGTGTTTGTTGTCATTGTTCCCTGTTTACTTTTATCGTTACTGTACTGTCAGATCTGGTCAGCTTTAGTAGTGACCTTCCTGTCGTGCGCGACCGTCTGCAATGAAATAATAACTGTTTGGTGCTTTTCTCATTCTGCTTCCAGTTACTGCATTTCTGCAAAGGGCACAATCCCTCGGAGCGAAGGCATTTCTTCCTAATGAATCGCTGTCATTCTTTTTTTCTAGGCTGACGCACAGACACAGAGGCTTGGGGAAACCGACAGGTGGCAGTAAAAGGTGACAAACTGCCATTTCTTTTCTGAAGGAATGCAGGAATGAGAGATGAAGCCATTGCTGGCAAAAGAATATTTGTTTTCTTCCAACCTGTATCTATGTAAAGCATCCATTCAGTTGCACTGTGTAGTGACTCTAGGGAGGGCTTTACACCATAGAATAGCCTCCATTATTTTCTGAGAATAATAAAGACGTCCATAAAAGCCAATACACATTTGCTGTTTAAATAGTTTCCAATAAAAATACAAGGCAGATATTGTTATGCAGTGATCTTATATACTGTAGCAGTGACATGGCCTAATAACTCCTGTGTCCAACCAGCGAGTTCCAAAGAGACAACCAGTGAAGGACAGCCAGTTTTTCTTATTTTGTAAATTGTAATTTGTGATAGTCGAAATATAGCACAGAAAAAGATAAATCTGGGCCTGCAAGGACAAGCTGCCTGCTGACAGTGGCTAATGAATGAAACTCAAAACAATACACAGAGAACATATTTTTTTCCCTTAGACTAATTAATATGATTGCAGTGCGACTTTGTTACAATGGCACAAGGAGATTAATTTGCTGCTTTAAGTTTCAGTGATTTGTTTTTACTGCTTTTTATGAACTAATGCGGTGTTTATTATTGTTACTTAATCCCAGCTGTAATAATGTATGTCATCTTCTAATGTACGCATACTGATTGCCATATTTAGCAAGTTTGTCAACATGTAACAAATAGACATATGCATTAATATTACCCCTTGACATACAATGAGAGACGTTTTAAGATGCATTGCTGTCTGTCTAAAACAAGCCAATAATGCTACAGATTATATATTGTACATTTTTAGTTGCTGCTGGGGGGGCAGATAATGTAACCACAAGATGTCACTCTGACTGGCTGTCTGACTGGTGACAAGACAAAGATGAAGGACACAGAAAGGGGCAATTAAATGGTGGATGTACTTATTATTGCATTTGTATATTTTGGTATAGATTTGCAGTAACTTAATGTAGTTCTTTACCCATATTGTAAATAATTTGGTACCTTGCCCCTAGACATTATTACGGGGAGAATGCTAAGATACTTTGGTCCAGTTTGTTGTGTTGAATACATCATTCAACAAAATCAAACAAAATATGGGAATGGCAGGTATTTAGTATTTTATAATTGCTACATTAAAGTGGGTCCATGCATCTGGTGTTGAACGATACACAGTTATATCAGTGTTTTAGCATTTATTCTTCAAAATCTTAGTAAGATAAGGGTTTCGGTAAACAGTGCTTCCACAAGTTTCCAGTTGAACTTCTATTAGAAGCTGCACCTACAGAGCTAGACTGGGAAACCACTACAAAATCACTGCTCTGTCTTTAAAAATTAAAAGATTTACTTTGGAAAGCCCAAGACTCTGCTTTAAAGGCACATTATACCCCCATGTCCAACATGAGTTCAATAAGTAAGGCTTATGAATGAATACACTTTTTACCTATTGTTTTTTTCATAAGAAATCTATGTTTTTTTTGTTATGTTTTGAGATAAACAGGGCAAATAGGGATATTGATCTACTTCAAGTTTTGTCATTGCAAGGCAGAACATCAAGTTACTTGTACAGGAATGACCTGAAAACCCATTATCCAGAAAGCTCATAATTACAGAAGGCCATCTCCTATAGACTCCATATTATCTGAATAATCCAATTTTTTTAAATGATTTCTTTTTCTCTCTTAATAAAAAAGCAGTACCATGCACTTGATCCAAATTAAGATATCATTAATTCTTACTGGAAGGAAAACCAGCCTATTGGGTTTATTTAATGTTTACTTGATTTTCTAGTATACTTAAGGTATTAAGATCCAAATTACAGAAAGAAACCCCAGACCCTGAGCAGTGGCGTAACAAGAAGTCACAGGGCCCCCCTGCAAAAATACATTTGGGCCCCCCGCCTCAACTCATCCTAGTTAATGCTACCTTCTACACATCTTTGCTATATCCACAAGCATACTGTATAATGTGTAGAAGGAGCACATCCACACAGGTTTAAATTGCAAAATGTACTTTATGTATTTTAAAACGGTCTGTCTACCTTCCTCACATTCTGTGCATCCTTCCTCTGTGCTGATAGAGTCTTCTAAAAAAAAGCTGACTGAGTGGTACCTTGTATTCATGCTCTGATGCTCCATGTTGTGTGACTTTCTGGCCTTGCTTTGCCAGATCTATTTCAGCTACATAACCTTGTCTTCATTCACTATTAGATACAACATACTAAAAATTATTTTAATAATAAGATATAAGATCAATATTATGAATACTTAACAAGGGAAAACAGTTCTTCCCTGAAGATGTTGCCTTACCTAACAACCTGTAATCCTGTAGCTCTGCTATAGGTGATATCAGCCCTGAAGCAGGGCAGGACAGAATGATCTGTTATATAGATAGCTAGAATCTAAGATGCCATAAAGCAGGACAGGACTGCTGCTTACAATGGGGATCAGATAGGATCTGTGCAGCCACTGGGACAGAATGTTCTGTTATACAGATAGCTAGAATCTCAGCTGCCATAAAGCAGGACAGGACTGCTGCTTACAATGGGGATAAGATAGGATCTGTGCAGCCACTGGGACAGAATGTTCTGTTATACAGATAGCCTACAACATCAGCTGTCATAAAACAGGGCATGACTGTTATACAGATAGCTAGAATCTCAGTTGCCATAAAGCAGGAAAGGACTGCTGCTTACAATGGGGATCAGATCTGTGCAGCCACTGGGACAGAATGCTCTGTAATACAGATAGCTAGAATATCAGTTGCCATAAAGCAGGACAGGACTGCTGATTCTAATGGGGATCACATAGGATCTGTGCAGCCACTGGTAAAGAATGCTTTGTTATAGATAGCTAGAATCTCAGTCGTAAAGTAGGGCAGGACTGCTGCTTACAATGGGGCCAGCACCAGAATGTCCCCGATACTGGAATAGTGATCTATGGAACAAATATAACTCAGGGGGGGTTCTGACTGCATAGAGCAAACAGCTTTATTTGCGAGGGAGGTTAATGTGCTTGCTGACACTCCCTTTTACATAAAAGTAAATCATCACATTTCACATCCTACTCCTTGCTACTAGAATGTGTGGCAAAAGTGCATTGGTATAGCCGGCAAGGAATGAGGGCTAGGGCAAACTATTCTCTTGGTTGTATGCAGGGAGAATAGAAAGAATAGTGGCTTGCTACCTATCATCCATTGTCACACCGGGCCGTTGTGGAGACTGGCGCGGAGCGCTCTGGCGGTGACATCAGAGATCCTGACGATGATTTGCATTCTAAATGTAAAATTACTCTGCTCTTGGGTTGCAGGCCCCATTGGGTAGTTCAAGGGCTGCCATCAGAAATCGTGGGGCCCCACACAATAAAATTATCAGGGCCCCCAAATGGTTAAAACCCAAAACACACATTGATGGCCAGGGGCTCTAATAGTTCCAGGTTCTCCATTAAAAAAATAAAACTATTTCCAATATGCATTCACTAAAAAAATAAATAGTATCAGTGATCACTTGTCTGTAATTCTCCACTCACTCTGAATATTGATCGCAGAAATCTGGCTGCATTACATTAAAACCATTAGTGTTGCTCCGAGTTTCATTCAGAACTCAGTGCAGTCCATTTTACTGTAGTCCAGCCAGGGGTCTTATAAAGATTTGTGCAATTGGTAATCAGAGCTAGTGGAATGAAGGGGGAATTGCATTTTAAAAAAAAACTATGGATTTTTTTTAACAAATGTGTACTGGAAAGTTGTTGTTTAATGAAGAACTGGAGACTGTGCTCCTTGTTTGTGACTAAAGAATGTGCTATAACTCCTGTGCTCCCCATCATTTTTATTTTTTTCCCTTTTGTATCCACA
The DNA here is from genome assembly GCA_038501925.1 of Xenopus petersii. NCBI lineage: Eukaryota > Metazoa > Chordata > Amphibia > Anura > Pipidae > Xenopus > Xenopus petersii. Next base: position 116,711,254 of record CM076675.1, read on the forward strand.
CCATTGTTCAGTTCTTGTACTTTTTTTGCTTTATTTTTTTCAAATTTTTCTAATTTGCCCCTCTCTCTCTCTTCTTTTCTGCTTGTCAAGTCCCTCCTCTGTTTTTTTGCCTCTTCTCTAATAAAATAATTGAAATAAATCCCCTTTCCACCAGAGCAAAAGGAAGTATGCAGCGCAATTGAACACACTCCCCCTGTGGCTTACCTGCAGGCTGGCTCCAGGCGCTGTTTTCTGTTTCCTGTTCTTCCTGAAGACCCGACTTAGCTGTGCTGTGATTGAACAAGAGGGCGGGTTCGGTGATTGGACAGGGGGCGGGTTCTTCTAGCTTTATCCAATGACTAAACCTTGATTGATTGTGCAGGATGTAGAGGAGCATAAAGAAAACGGCAAGCAGTCCAGTCTGATACTTACAGGGGGACCGGCTAAACCAAGTGAGTGCAGCATAGCAGGGCCCTCCCTCTAGACCCAAAACCCACGGGCCCTGGTTCTGCCACTGCTGAAATGGTCCCTGCCGGTTACACATACTGCTGAGGAAGCAGGCCCCACCGGGCCCCCTGTACTCCCGGCCCCCCCGCGACTGCGGGGTCTGCTTCCTCGGTAGTTACGCCACTGACCCTGAGCAATCTGGATAACTGGTCCCATACCTGTATACGCCTCTCTCTCGCTTCCATCTTTGTTATAACTATTTTGTTAGCAAGTAGGAGTATATTTGCACAGGTAATCTAATTATCTACCTCGAAAGGGCAACATGGAGTATCTTTAACTTTCCTGTTTACCAGCATTAGCTCAACAAATAACAGAAACCACAACAGGCAAGAAGTATGTTCTATACAAGCGTTATTCATTGCACTCTTGTTACACAAAGGGGGTATATTGCCCCTTAAATGGATGAAGATGCCAGGCAAAGTAATGTTCCATTTGCAAGATCACTTACAAATGCACACCTATGAATAAACTTACTAGAATATGGATGTAACCATACAAAAATTGAGCTACAGGGATGATTTAAATGATGTCTGTCATAAATATGAATTTCCAATGCTCCCAGAGTAAGGGGGGTTCTAGTTGGCTTTCTATAAATTTCCCATGAATGAATGATTAGTGGTCAGTTAAATTCATGTTGTACAATGAATTGGTTTGCGATCAAGCATGGGAATGCAGCAGAAATAATTAACATCCATTCCCCTGACATGTGTATTTTATAGCTGTCCAGTTTTAAAAAGATTATCTGGTGCCAGAATTGCTTTAAAACCAAACACCTATAAAATCTTACATTACAGGCAGAATAATAGTTCAGATGTTCACTGCTTGGCTGCAAAAAACAATGCAGTTTACAAGTACACTTTAGATAATAGTGATTAGATTGGCGACTTGGGCATTATAAGGCATAACCTCAAACAGAAAGCTTCATTTCTATGGGTTGTTGTCCACGTTTTATTTGATATATTGCCCTTGCAGGTGTTTCTTGAAGTTAAGGAAATAATCCAAAAGAATGTGTTAAGTAACATATAAAGCATACATTAAGAAGTGAAAACGCGGAAAATGATACAGATATACTGATCAAGAGCTGATAATACATGCAGTTATTATTTTGTATATTCAGGATATAAGGTGATATCACACATAATATCCATATATGTATGGGCTTTAGAGATTTTAAGATCATAATCAAATTCAGCAATAATCTGTTCAGTCGGATCTCTGGAGAGAACAAAAGCCACACCATTTGTGTTTGTTTTGTGCTCTGCACTTAGAGCCAGAGGTTATCCAGTCTTATTGATTGACAGCTGCTATTCTAACATGCAAGCTCTTTATATATATATATATATATATATATATATATATAGTTCATATATTGGTTCATACACAGAGCTAACTGTAGATATTAAGATTTACTATACCCTTGCATATTATGCTTGTTCACAGTCAAGTCATCCAAGACCCTCTTACATGGACTTATAGAATCTGCCATCACAACGTCACCTACAGGATATTCCACACCCCACTGATCTTACTGTGAACAGTCAAATCTTTTTCCTGTGAATGGCTGCCCCCATGGCTACAAAAAAGATTCCCTATTTCCCCTAGGTACTCTCCTAATAATGGTTGCCTAGTGCTGGCTGGAGGGGTCGGCACCTCTCCCAATAATATCTGCACAAAAATTTGCCAAACACCGAAGGCTAGTATAGCGGGGATATCCCCTGCACGTTTATTTCGTCAAGTGATGTAACGTTTCGGGGGCATTCCCCTTCCTCAGACATGCAGAAGCACTCTCAATCAGTGTTTAAAAACCCATAGTGATTTACATAATTAATACAATGAACCAGTATGTAAGTGAATAATACTTAGTTAAAGGGATACTGTCATGGGAAAAAAAAATTTTTTCTAAATGAATCAGTTAATAGTGCTGCTCCAGCAGAATTCTGCACTGAAATCCATTTCTCAAAAGAGCAAAGAGATTTTTTTATATTCAATTTTGAAATCTGACATGGGCCTAGACATTTTGTCAATTTCCCAGCTGCCCCTGGTCATGTGACTTGTGCCTGCACTTTAGGAGAGAAATGCTTTCTGGCAGGCGGCTGTTTTTCCTTTTCAATGTAACTGAATGTGTCTCAGTGGGACATGGGTTTTTAATATTGAGTGTTGTTCTTAGATCTACCAGGCAGCTGTTATCTTGTGTTAGGGAGCTGCTATCTGGTTACCTTCCGTTTGTTCTTTTGTTAGGCTGCTGGGGGGGAAAAGGGAGGGAGGTGATATCACTCCAACTTGCACTACAGCAGTAAAGAGTGATTGAAGTTTATCAGAGCACAAGTCACATGACTTGGGGCAGCTGGGAAATTGACAAAATGTCTAGCCCCATGTCAGATTTCAAAATTGAATATAAAAAAATCTGTTTGCTATTTTGAGAAATTGATTTCAGTGCAGAATTCTGCTGGAGCAGCACTATTAACTGATTAATTTTGCTAAAAAATTTTTTTCCCATGACAGTATCCCTTTAAGCAAATACATTGTGAACAGTATTTTTTAAAAAAGAGTACACACAACTGTATTTGTGTTTTTCCCTATTCACTAGGTTAATGGACCTTACATTTTTGAATTTATTGACCCAATATCAAAAAAAACATTTTAGCACAATTTTTGCACATTTTTTAATCTTTTTCCTACGGATTGGACTGGCATAAAAGAGGATTTTTACCACTTGGAGATTGGGATTTACACTGCTTTAATTTGTTATAAATCGTTTCTCATAAAAATCTTTTTTCTAAAAAAAAAAAAAATTTCTAATGTTTTCTAACTTTTTATGAAGCTTTTTTATTAAGCTCTTACATTGTTTTAAAGTTTTTTTATAAAAAAAACTGTTCACTATGTATTCTCTTTTAAAAAAAATACTATTCACAATGTATGACTATGAAGATTTTCATTCATCCAGGTCATAGTATATCTAGTATAGGTCAATCTAAAAACAACTGGACTTGCTGAGTAATCAATGAAGACGTTTCACTACTCATTCGAGCAGCTTCTTCAGTTGAACTGAAGTAGCTGCTCGGATGAGTAGCGAAACGTCTTCATTGATTACTCAGCAAGTCCAGTTGTTTTTAGAATGACCTATACTAGATATTCACAATGTATTTGCTTAACTAAGTATTATTCACTCACATACTGGTTCATTGTATTAATTATGTAAATCACTATGGGTTTTTAAACACTGATTGAGAGTGCTTCTGCATGTCTGAGGAAGGGGCACGCCCCCGAAACGTTACATCACATGACAAAATAAACGTGCAGGGGATATCCCCGCTATACTAGCCTTCGGTGTTTGGCAAATTTTTGTGCCCCCATGGCTACACATCATATATATAAATATATTTATCCATTTACCCCACTTTTTGTAATTTATCCTTCAGCCAATTCTCTATTCAACTACAAATGTTGTGTTTTAGGCCATATTGAATCAGTAACCTCAGTGTGATTAAATAAAGGGGATCTCTTGCCCAGACATAAAAAGCTGGACAATCAAAGTAATTTTCAAATTAAACATGATAAACAAATTAATTTGTTTTTAAGACATTGATACCTGTTATAAACATTTCAGCTGTCAATCATATATTGCCCTCAGGCCTCTGTTCCTCAGGCACAGCAATTACTTTAATTTCTGCACTTTCCTAATATCACTGCTCCCCTCACATTCCCCTCACTGTCTATAACTGTGTAACCTATGCATGGGCATCAGGTCTTCCATTCTGACACATATACAAGGTTTAGTGAGGAGCAAAATTTTTTGCCAAGTTTTTGTTGGCCCTAAACTTTAATGCCTTTTAGCGAATTTCCTCCTTTTTATGAATTTTCTGCGAAACAGGTCAGCTTTGCCCATCAATATTGGGGATGATGCAAAGCTTGCCTTGATAATAACAATGTCCAAAAAAAGGTGCCTACCTTCTTGCTGTGAATTCCAAGAATGAAGGAAACATGATTTAGATCATTTAAATAGTGTAAGTAATGATAATTTGACTTGATTAACATCAGGGTGGCAGGTCTCCTTTAAAAAAACAGTAATATGGGAAAAAAAAGTAAAACATTTTTTTCTATATAACTAAAAATTAACCACCACACCACACTTTTAACTTTAAATTCACAAAGTCTTTATTAAGAAATAACTTATCGATTCTCCGCTTGCACTCCTCTTCAGAAACAGTGAAGAGATAGAGAGAGATATAGGAGATAGCCAGGGAGGAGAAATTGAGTGCCACAACGATGAATCGTCTCCCTGCCAATGTTTCTGAAGAGGTGCACAAGCGGAGGATCGGTAAGTTATTTCTTAATAAAGACTTTGTGAATTTAAATTTAAAAGTGTCTTAACTACAAAAAATTTTTTTATTTTTTTTTTGTTACTAGTCCTTCAAGTAAGGTGCAGAACATTAATGACCAGTAGCAATGAGTGAATCTGTCCCATTGCTCTTTACTCTTCATGACATACCATGCAACAATGTTTTTACTATACAACAGTTTTTGCCCCATTGGCATCTATAGGTATTTTTTTCACAGTGAAACCTGGCAAAAAAAATCACTAGTGACATACCATGCAACAATGTTTTTACTATACAATAGTTTTTGCACCCATTGGCATCTATAGGTACTTTTTTTACAGTGAAACCTGGCAAAAAAAATCCCTAATGGCCACATGGTTTTTTCCATGGAAGAAAATTCACACACAGGGGCCCATTTACATATTTCTAGTGAAGAAATAGAGGAAAAAAAGTTTGAATTTCGAATGGTCGAGTATGGCTACTTCAACCATCGAATGGGCTACTTCGACCTTCGACTTCAAATTGAACGATTCAACTAAAAATCGTTCGACTATTCGACCATTCGATAGTCGAAGTACTGTCTCTTTAAAAAATTCTTCGATCCCCTACCGAGGCCAATGTTAGCCTATGGGGAAGGTCCCCATAGGCTTCCTAACAATTTTTCTGATCGAAGGAATATCAATTTGATCAAAAGATTATTCCTTCGATCGTTCGATCATAGGAATAGCGCAAAATCCTTTGACTTCGATTTTACTTTGACGGTCGATTATCGGGTGTTAATTAACCCTTGATATTTGACCCTAGGTAAATGTGCCCCACAGTCATAAGTTGCATTGTTCCATTCATTTTCAATAAGGCTGATAATCTCAAATGTTTTAATAAACTGGGAAATCAATTTGAGTGTAGAGATACTGTTATAACAACTAATACAGTCGTTAAAAAATAATTCCCATTGCCTTCTATAGAAACTCAGCAGCTTTTATGTTTTTACACACGCATTTTAAATTTTTTTCCTTTGATAAATCACAATTATTTAATCACAAATTATTCTTGTGTATATTCACTTTTTTGCAAATCAAGAAAAAATTCAAAAATATTTTATAATATTTATAAATTGTCTCCATAGTATTGTGATTGAAATCCCTTATTACCTCCTCCAGTAGCTTTTCTACCAACATAGTCAAACTAACTGGCATATAGTTTTCACGCTGAAAAACTGTGTCCCTTTTTGAACAATGGTACCACATTTGTAAGTCACCAGTCTTTCTTGCACAATAATAGACATCAAAGAAATCTTGGAAGATTAATTAAAGGAGTTTGGAAATCACAGAGCTTCAAAGCAATGCCCTCATTCTAATATAGTTTTCTCTTTCCAACCTAGATAGTAACCTTCCTATCAAACCATAATGATACTGTCAGTATCATAATTGTAGGTTAGTACTGAGGGATTATTTTTCTTAAAGATAAAAAAAAGTGTAAAAGGTAAATAAATTATATAGCAATTAACTAAAAGCAATATAAAGTAACTTCCAACAAATTAGATCAAACATAAGCAATGCAATGTTTATTATATATATATAATAATCTGTATATAAATATTATATATATAATAATCTGTATATAAATCAACTTGCCCAAACACCATGCAACAGTAATTGATCAACGTCCCTGTATAGAATATAAGAGGCCTATTTACCCCCCAAAAAAAACTTTTCTAGAATGCTGGTTTATTTAAGAAACAAAATCACGACAAAACATTCCTGCGCACCTTTTATTTCACAGAAAAAAAGTTGCACACCAGCGGGAATAACATGGTTCCATTCACATTCAATGAGTCTAAAAAATGTAATGTTTTACTGAACTGGGAAACTAAATATATGATTAAAAATGTTAGAGACAATACCCATTGACACCTTTTGAACCCAGATAGCTTTAACTTGTCAAGTTTTTTCTGACAACTTTTCATTCATTTAATGATGACTATTCAGGATTCCAAAGAATATACCCAAGTATATTTATGTTTCAATTTTTTCACAGTGTTTCACAGTGAAATTGTGAACTTGATTGATAAATCGGCCCCTTAATCTATGCATTCATACATCGCATGTCAATATTGCAGTCCCTGTTGTTTCCTCGTGTCAATCTTTTATTATGTAGTTTTCTTTCTCCTGTTTCTTCTGTAATGCCTTCAACCACCAGACACTTATTATTACTCGTCAGACATGGCTCCTTCTTTTGTATTTTTCTTCTCATTTTTAAGTGTTATTTTTCTTGTTCTTTCCCTCCACATTTTCTCATTCTGTTCCTTTACCCTGTTCATTTCATTCTCTTTATTCTTCATTACCTTTTCATTTTCTTGCCACTTTTGGAAAACTCTCTTCTGTTCTCTTACTGCTATACCATTTTCCTCTGCTCAGTTGAGCTATATTAAAGATCCAAGAAAGAAAATGGACTTGTGGTGGTTTTTTTTTTTTTTAACATTTTGTCAAGTGAATTAACACATTTCTCAAACAAGAGTATAAGGAGAAGACGAAGGAGAGCAGGAAGAAGAGGAAAGGGGGGAGAAGAGAGAGAGTAAGAGACCTGGGGAAGAATCACTGGCATACCGGATCACTGCTAGTAAAGGCTCCATAGACTCAATAAACTCAATAAACTGAACTGCCGACATGCTCGTAGTTTACATAAAACGAAAAAAAAGAAAAAAAAAAGGAAATAAAAGGGATATAACTACAATGCAAAGATGGCTTAAACAGTCCATGAAGCAGTTCTTTCATATAGTTGGATGCGTTCCACTTCCATCCGTACATCCACAGCAGTTGGTAACGAGGCACTTTTCCAGCTCCAGCTAACAGGCTTCTACTGGCCAACAATATTTGGACTGTTAGTCTTTTAGATTGTTTATCCATTTTAATCTCAAACAGACCAAGGAGGGCCATTGCGGGCGAAATCGTATGGGAAATACTGGTGGAGTCCGTTATGATTTGGTTGACCATACACCAGTATCGTTGCGCAATCGGGCACGCCCACCAAATATGCAACATAGTCCCAACATCCAACTGGCATCTCCAGCACACATTTGACATTCCGGGATAGGCATTATGAATTTTCTCTGGAGTCATATACCATCGGTACATTCGTTTTGTAGTAAGTTCGTGATGGTTAAGCGCTCTCGAGAATTTGGATGATTGGCCAAATAAGTGCACCCACGTCTCGAGGTCAATCGACAGATTCAGGTCCCTTTCCCAAGCGGCCCTTGCCCAATGTGAGGGACTCATCGAGTCTTGTAGAAGTATATTGTAAACCAGAGTGATACCTTTCTTTGCTCCATGTGAATGCCAACATTTCACCTCATACCTAGTTGGTTGACGCGCACTCAGCCAGTTATTTGTTTGCAAATAATGTTGTATACGGATGTAGGAATATAGTTGTATGTCAGGCAGGTGATATTCTGATTGCAAGCCAGAGAAAAGCTTCATCCCATTCCGATCATACAGGTCCCCGATCTTTGTTACGCCCAAATGTTGCCAGGGTTTGAGGTTCAAATCTGGTATGACTTCTCCGAGGATAGAGATGGGCGCTAGCACCGGTAGTGGGTTGCTGAGCTGACGGCTAGCTCTCACAGTATACCAAGTCCTCAGAGTAGCTGTAATGGGCGGGGACAATTGTCCCAAAGTAGTGTAACTGTGTTTCCCTAATGTCCAGATGTGGGAAAGGGTGGTGTGATCGAATTGGGACTTGTAGAGCCAGTTTTCCATATCCACCCACTTCTTACTGCCGTGGGGTAAGTGCCAATCAGCCATTTGATCCAGAATTGTGGCTTTGTAGTAGGCTTGCAGGTTCGGGCAGGCCAAGCCTGCCTTTCTCTTATGCGCATACATCACTGCTCGGGAGATCCTTGGTTTCCGATAATCCCAAATAAAGGATAGAAGCAGTCTCTGGAGTTGCTGAAAAAAAGTATTGTACAATGGGATGGGTAGAGCTCTAAATTTATACAGAATTTTCGGGAGGATCAGCATTTTGACTGCGTTTATTTGTCCCATCCAAGAAACATATGACGTCTGCCACTCATTCAAGGTCATTTGCGTGTCCTTTAGCATGGATGCAAAATTATATTTGAAGAGTTGAGTCGGGTCTGCCAATATTTCCACCCCAAGGTAATGAATCGTTGTAGTTTGCCAGTCCAAGTTATAAGCAAGCTTCAATGCAGTAGAATCCGGCTCAGATAGAAAGATAGGCAGTGCCTGGGTCTTAGCGATGTTTAGCTTATAATACGTCAACCTGCCAAAGTGTCCAATCAAGTTAAACAGTGGTGGTTTTTTTAGTAGCTGTCTTAAAACAATTTTCTGCTCATAGATCAAGCAACCTCATGAGACATTTTATATTTTTCCAGTATTGATGTTCATTGGCCTTGACTGAACCCTAAAGTTCAAAATAATTAAAAAGTGAAGAGTCAGATCAAACAATAACCAATAATCTGTTGGTTTGCCTAAATGTCCAAGTATAACAGTTTTCTTTCTCTGTTTCTTACTGTCTTATTACAGCAGAGTAAAAGGTCATGTGACAGGAATAAGAAACAAATCTTGCTGAAACAGTGAACATGGGCATTAATCAATAGGAATAGAATGGCAGATGTTCAAGCATGATATATAACATAAAAGTAACTTGTAATCTAGTGCCGGTGTGCATGTGTTGTTTTAACTGCTATGGATTTTTTTTTATTGTTATTTCTCTAAACTTATAAAACCTAGGTTCAGCTCTATTCAAAAATACAATACACCACAGTCATGCTTCACAGGCTTAATAGCATTCTGGTGTCTGTATGCATCTAGTCACATCAGATATGGAGTCTTTGTACTCCATTATTAAATCTAAGAACTCCGTGAAAGCAGATAATAGAAAAAAATCCAAACGACTATCAGTTTCTATCTAGGCTGCTTTTGTTTGTTCTCTTATATAACTTTTTACTCATAATACCAAGCAAAGCAATTGCAATGTACACAAGGGTACCATTTCTGCTATTCACGGGGCATATTTAATTATGTTTAAAATAAAGGACACAAAAAACTTGCTTGGTAGCAAATTAAGATTATAGATAATGAACTACGCAGAAATGAGCTATACAGTATTAGGCTGTTGTATGAGCCCAGTATTAACAAGTATTTAGTATGCATAATTCACAAGTATTATACTGTACTGTAAATATTGATTTAAACAGTTTTATGGGATGTCTTGAAATTGATATTATAATTATATCTATATTATCACGAAGGCTTACTGGTCAGCCAAAACTGTTGTCAAGTTATCTGGTTGTGTTTTGCCCAGGCAAATGAGGACTGTTGTATAGCAAATTGCCTGTTTTCTATTCCACACATTTAGTTTCCTGACAGTGAATCTACTAAACACTTGCAATTTAAAAAATCCAGAATCGCTGAGAGTTCCTAGCCCTAAGGACTGTAATGTAGACATTAGCCTAACAAAATACGAGTAATTAAAAGCAGTACCAGAACATATGGCAGTGTGGGTGGTGCAGTTGCACTTGGCCCGCACCTCCTTGGGGCTTGTCGGAACCTTGAGAACATGCAATTTTGGTACCAAATTTGCTTTAAGTTGTCATACACCTGAGCCCTAGCAATGATAATTCAGTTACACTTTAGGAGAAATAATAATATAAGGAATTCAATATGTTTGTGTTGTCCATACATTCATTAACTGTGGGCACTCTGTGTAAATCAGCTAACTAAGGCCCTTTTTGCTATATAGCTATTCCCAAAATGGTATTAACATCTTGTGCTGATTGCTAATAAATGTATACATAATGTATATATATATATATATATATATATATATATATATATATATATATATATATATATATATATATATATATACATATATATATATATGTAAATGTATAGCTTATATCACGGACCTTGAAATTTCCTTGACTATCTTTCTAACCAATTTACTGCCAAGTGAGTCTTAATTAGTATACAGGAAATCAAGGGGTAAACAATGCGTATTAATACATATTAATATTTTCCATTCTCTTTTCAGACTTTCTGCTGTAATTGATCTTGTGTAATAGAACAAACTCTTTGGTCAGACATGAAGGTTAATGGCATCATATGCCTAGGTACTTACATTTTACAACAGCTTTATAAAAGGGAAATATAAAATGTGTAAGAAGGCGCAAATTAATTAATTGCAGAGACACATTATATATGAAAGACTTAAAAAAAAAAAGAAAGAAAGAAAGACAAATGTTAAGCTCAACATTTTGTCATCAATGGTTGTTCTTATTGAGTTGTTTTTGCGTTATTATCAAATTACCAATTAAACAGTAGCCGAAATATCAAAAAAATCTTAAAAGTTTGGCTTTAACAAGGAATTCTTTTGGTGGTTACTATTTAGACAGTACATTCTTGATGGATGCAAAATATAGTGGGTATTTCTAGCAACAACAAATTGTTTATGACATATTATGGGTATGACACAGCATGCTTGCCAACGATTGAAAATTAAATCTAACATATTTTTGTTTAGGGAGAGATAATATGTAAAATAATATTTATAACAAGTTGTCTTGTATATAATAGTAGCCTTGTTTTGAAAGCAACATTATTATTATTATTATTATGAAATAATAATTCCTGATGAAGAAGTTCTGCATTTTTGATTGATGTATTTTTTCTCTATAGCAGCATGCAGATCCATGTAAAATATTTCTGATGCATTCCAGGTTTCACTCGCTGCTCCTTCCAATATAGTCACAGCTGAATCCGAATTAATATTGAAATTTGGATGGTGAAATACATTAGAGAAATGTAATAAATGACCTATGCCACTGCACCATTGTTCCCAGGGAACTGCATTATCCACTTCCTTTGTGGAGCTCAGGAATATTCTTCTATTTTCTGTGCTCTGCAGTAGACAACACATGCCAGAGGGGATTGGGGCAGGTGTTTTATTAAAGCTAAATGCTAATAAAGGCCAAGCAACATTACTGTAATATTCTCTGTTTGTAAGTATGAGTTGTATGTAACTCGAGGACTCCCTTTGTTATTTAGGTATATATGATTGACCTAAATGTGAAAAAAACATCATGTAGAAGATAAATGGGGGATCTAATAAAAGTTGAACATTTGCACAAATTAGAATAAAAGTCTTCCTTAAACTGTTATTGCATTGCAAATTTTAATTGCACATTGCCCACTTTTAAGAAGTGCTTGAAGGTGTCGTAATCTTTTGGAGCAAGCATAACAACTTTTTCAGGAAGAAGTTTTATTACATTCACTGTGCACTGGCGCAAACTATAAAATTCACAAACCTGCTTCCACTGTCGGTTGCTGAACAGTTTCCGGGTTCACAAAAGCTACATTAAATTCATGCAAAGGAAAATTTGTTCGCACAAGGGCATAACTTTTCACATTCACTTTAATTTTAAAATAACAAATCAATTCCATAAAAATAACTTGCAAGTCAAGTATCACAGAGACATTAGATCTAATAATATATTTCCCTCACAAAGAGATGAACTCCATATAACCCAAACATAGTACTATGAATAGATTAGATATGTATACAAATCCAATCACCAAGAAAATAAATCTCCTTACTACATACATCTGGATTTATTGTTAGTAAGTTATTAATCTAGAAAGTCCCTCATCTTGATAAGGGCTTAAGTTAGTCATCACTTTTTGATCTCTACACAACAAGCTGTATATCCAACCACATAACACTACAAATTGTGGTGATTACATTAAATAAATCATGAAACATTATGATTATGTTATATCTCTTAATGTTTCAACACATGCTGCTTTTTGCCCATCCTCTTTCTAAAGACAAGCAAAAGCAATGTGGAAGAGCTATTGGAATGCAAGGAAAATTTGATAAGTTTTATCATAAATCAAGAAGGCAAGATATTTTTCTTGCTGATTGAGTAGAACTTTGACAAACCACATTATTAAGGTTTTTAGTGCCTCAAAGATTTTTCTTAGCTCTGTTTTGGTCAGTTATTTCTCAATTAGTTAAGGCACACCACATCAATATTTTCATTAACTGAAGAATGTAATCAATGCTATTGTATGACTCTTACATCCAATATATTGGCATCATTACTGACAAATCCTACAGGAAGAATGTAAGGGCTGAAGGAATCAGGAAGGTGAGTATAAAACTAGACTTCATGCACTGCTTAGTAGGATTACGTTATATACTTGTGCATCTTGGGAAATGAAAGAGGTAGCAATAAAAATAGGTATTGTATAAATAAAAATTGAGTTACCTGCTGAACTTCACATTATGATGTTTAAAATGAATGTAAGAAATGTTTTTTTTTTTTTTTTCTCTTCTTTTTCTTCCTTCTTTATGCATTTATTTATCTATGTATAAATGAATTTAATGAAGTTGTGATGAATATGCAAGAAGAAGATACCTGTTTTGTATTTATGTGTTATGTATTATACTTTTTGTCTTAACAAAAAAATTGAATAAATAAATTAAATATAAAAAAGAAATGTTTTTAAATTACAGAGCCTGCCATGTAAAATATACCCTATGCTTGGAATGTTGGACATCATCTTAAATACATTTTCATTTGGTGTTCAATATCCATGATATGTGTGAAATGTAGAGATATTAAGGGGCCGATTCACTAAATTCGGGTGAAGGGTTAGAATAAAAAAAAACTTCGAATTTCGAAGTTTTTTTTGGGTACTTCGACCATCGAATTGGTTAAATTCGATCGAATTGGATCAAAGTCGAACGAAATCGAACGATTCGAAGTAAAAATTGTTCGACTATTCGACCATTCGATAGTCGAAGTACTTACCCTTTAAAAAAAACTTCGACCCCCTACTTCGGCAGATAAAACCTACCGAAGTCAATGTTAGCCTATGGGGAAGGTCCCCATAGGCTTGCTCAGCTTTTTTTGATCGAAGGATTTTCCTTCGATCGTTTGATTAAAATCCTTCGAATCGTTCGATTCGAAGGATTTAATCGTTCGATCGAACGAAAAATCCTTCGATCGTTCGATCGAATGTTTAGCGCTAAATCCTTCGACTTCGATATTCGAAGTCGAAGGATTTCAATTCGAGGGTCGAATTTCGAAGTATTTTTAACTTCGAAATTCGACCCTTAGTGAATCTGCCCCTAAATATTCTTATCATGTTGCTCTTTGATCGATAAGGTATAGTATATCTGCTGGGGATTTTCTAATGAGAGGAAGACTTACCAAAACCTGAATTGTGCTACATGAAATGTTTGTAGAACTATAATTGATTTCGAAGTTGTGATTTTTTTTAATTAATGAAAATTCATTAAACTTAAATGTGAAAAATCCGCCGCGACAAAGAAAAATTGTTGTGTGTCAAAATTATGTAATTTAAAACTTTAATGCATTTGGACAAAATAGCCAAACATATAAAAATTGTGGCTCACATCAAAATTGTCGGGCATCAAAATAATTTTGACACCATTGACTTCAACGCGTTTCACAAATATTTTGGCAAATTTGCATATCTTTGGCAAAACATAACAGATTCGCCCATCACCAAGGATTAGCTGTTAAAAAAACTTTGAGTTTCAGAAAACTCTCATTTGTGCAAAGAAAATATGAAATGCATTAAAAACTCAGATTTGCATGCTGTAAAAGTCTGAAGCTTATGCAACAAAAGTTTGTAGTTAGGCCTTCACACAAAACCATAAAACTTCTATAGTTAACTTATCTACCAAAAGTCAACATGTCCTCTCTTGTGGTGCCTACACCTCCTCTTTACTTTTTATTTACTCCTCCTCCTCTAGGATATGCTGTGATTAGTAAACTCACCTGTTAATGAAAAGGAATGGGTTTTCCCCTTTTAAAATATAATACAATTTTAGTAGTGTTGCTTTATGTGTCTGGGTCTCAAAGTGTTGATACCTCAGACAGTCATGAACCATGCTGAGTACTGAATTATTATACAAAATGCAATATCTGACTAGGGATGTAGCGAACGTCGGAACATATTCGCGAACTTGCGCAAAAATGCGAGCGGTTCGCGAACGGTTCGCGAACCCCATAGACTTCAATGGGAAGGCGAACTTTAACATCTAAAAAAGACATTTCTGGCCAGAAAAATGATTTTAAAGTTGTTTAAAGGGTGCAACGACCTGGACAGTGGCATGCCAGAGGGGGATCAAGGGCAAAAATGTATCTGAAAAATCTGCCTGTGTGTGCTTGGAAGAGATAGTGTAGGGGGAGAGCTGTTAGTGATTTCAGGGACAGATGATAGTAAGTTTGCTGGCTAGTAATCTGCTTGATACTGCTCTGTATTGGAGGGACAGAAGTCTGCAGGGATTTGAGGGACATTTTAGCTTAGGTAGCTTTGCTGGCTAGTAATCTACTGTTCTCTTTAAACAACTGCCATACGTTGACCTTGTAGGCATTGTTTGCCCAGTTTTTTTGGACGCAGCCACTGAAGCACAGTTGCCAGAAAAAATATGCCATATAAATGCTGAAAATAGTAATTTTTCGCCATACGTTGACCTTGTAGACATTGTTTGCCCAGTTTTTTTGGACGCAGCCACTGAAGCACAGTTGCCAGAAAAAATATGCCATATAAATGCTGAAAATAGTAATTTTTCGCCATACGTTGACCTTGTAGACATTGTTTGCCCAGTTTTTTTGGACGCAGCCACTGAAGCACAGTTGCCAGAAAAAATATGCCATATAAATGCTGAAAATAGTCATTTTTTGCCATACGTTGACCTTGTAGGCATTGTTTGCCCAGTTTTTTTGGTCGCAGCCACTGAAGCACAATTGCCAGAAAAAATATGCCATATAAATGCTGAAAATAGTCATTTTTTGCCATATACGTTGAGTCAACGTATGGCAAAAAATGACTATTTTCAGCATTTATATGGCATATTTTTTCTGGCCTCTGTGCTTCAGTGGCTGCGGCCAAAAAAACTGGGCAAACAATGCCTACAAGGTCAACGTCGTTGACCTTGTAGGCATTGTTTGCCCAGTTTTTTTGGCCGCAGCCACTGAAGCACAGAGGCCAGAAAAAATATGCCATATAAATGCTGAAAATAGTCATTTTTTTGGTCGCAGCCACTGAAGCACAGTTGCCAGAAAAATTATGCCATATAAATGCTGAAAATATAAATTTTTTTGGTTGCAGCCACTGAAGCACAGAGGCCAGAAAAATTATGCCATATAAATGCAGAAAATATGCATTTTTTTGGTTGCAGCCACTGAAGCACAGAGGCCAGAAAAATTATGCCATATAAATGCAGAAAATATGCATTTTTTTGGACGCAGCCACTGAAGCACAGTTGCCAGAAAAAATATGCCATATAAATGCTGAAAATAGTCATTTTTCGCCATACGTTGACTTTGTAGACATTGTTTGCCCAGTTTTTTTGGTTGCAGCCACTGAAGCACAGAGGCCAGAAAAAATTAAACCAGTAGGGTTTGCACCCTAGTTTGTAACGGTGGCGGAGGGAGGAGGACGCTAAAGGACAGCTGTGTGTGGAGTCATGAGGCTTGAAGAGAAGGACAGCTGCATAGAAGTCAGAACAAGTCTTCCGGCGTGCAGTAACCCTCCGAGATCCACCCCTCATTCATTTTAATAAAGGTCAGGTAATCAACACTTTTGTGACCTAGGCGAGTTCTCTTCTCAGTTACAATCCCTCCTGCTGCACTGAAGGTCCTTTCTGAGAGCACACTTGAGGCTGGGCAAGACAAGAGGTTCATGGCAAATTGTGACAGCTCTGGCCACAGATCAAGCCTGCGCACCCAGTAGTCCAGGGATTCATCGCTCCTCAGAGTGTCGATATCTGCAGTTAATGCCAGGTAGTCCGCTACCTGCCGGTCGAGGCGTTCTTTGAGGGTGGATCCAGAAGGGTTGTGGCGCTGCCTTGGACAGAAAAACATTTGCATGTCTGACGTTACAGACCGGCCAAAGGGCTTTGTCCTTGCAGGTGCGCTCGTGGCAGGATTACTGGCACCTCTGCCCCTGGAATGTTGATGAGTTCCTGAATTGACATCACCCTTAAAAGCATTGTACAACATGTTTTACAGGCTGGTTTGTAAATGCCGCATCTTTTCGGACTTGTGGTATGTTGGTAACATTTCTGACACTTTATGCTTGTACCGAGGGTCTAGTAGCGTTGCGACCCAGTACAGGTCCTTCTCCTTAAGCCTCTTGATACGGGGGTCCTTCAACAGGCATGACAGCATGAAAGACCCCATTCTCACAAGGTTGGATGCAGAGCTATCCATCTCCACTTCCTCATTATCAAGGACTGCATCATCCACGGTCTCCTCCCCCCAGCCACGTACAAGACCAGGGGTCCCCAAAAGGTCACCACTAGCCCCCTGGGAAGCCTGCTCCTGTTGGTCCTCCTCCTCCACAAAGCCACCTTCCTCCTCTGACTCCACTTCTGGCACCTCTCCCTGCGTTGCAGCAGGTGCCTGGGTTCGTTCTGGTGATTCCGACCAGAAATCGTGCGCTTCCAGCTCCTCGTCACGCTGGTCTACAGCCTCATCTGTCACTCGTCGCACGGCACGCTCCAGGAAGAAAGCGAAGGGTATTAGGTCGCTGATGGTGCCTTCGGTGCGACTGACCATATTTGTCACCTCTTCAAAAGGTCGCATGAGCCTGCAGGCATCGCGCATAAGCACCCAGTAACGGGGGAAAAAAATCCCCAGCTCTGCAGATCCAGTCCTACCACCCAGTTCAAAAAGGTACTCGTTGACAGCCCTTTGTTGTTGCAGCAGACGTTCCAACATAAGGAGCGTTGAATTCCAGCGAGTCTGGCTGTCAGAAATCAAACGCCTGACTGGCATGTTGTAGCGCTGCTGAATGTCAGCAAGGCGTTCCATGGCTGTGTAGGAACGTCTGAAATGGGCCGACACCTTTCTGGACTGGGTGAGAACGTCCTGGAATCCTGGGTACTTGGAGACAAAACGTTGGACTATTAAATTTAACACATGTGCCATGCAGGGCACATGTGTTAAATTGCCCAGTCTCAACGCTGCCAACAGATTGCTTCCATTGTCACACACCACTTTTCCGATCTGCAGTTGGTGTGGGGTCAGCCACCGATCGGCCTGTGACTGCAGAGATGACAGGAGTACAGATCCGGTATGGTTTTTGCTTTCCAGGCACGTCATCCCCAAGACAGCGTGACAACGGCGTACCTGGCACGTCGAATAGCCTAGGGGGAGCTGGGGGTGCACAGGTGTGGAGGAGGAGAAGGAGG
The DNA here is from genome assembly GCA_038501925.1 of Xenopus petersii. Classification (NCBI taxonomy): domain Eukaryota; kingdom Metazoa; phylum Chordata; class Amphibia; order Anura; family Pipidae; genus Xenopus; species Xenopus petersii. The sequence goes on from CM076675.1 coordinate 116,729,313, forward strand.
ACCCAGCAGCAGAGTAAGAAGAAGAAGAGGAAGAAGACGAGGTAGAGAGCGATGGAGGAGTAGAGGTGGTGGCAGAACCGCGTGCAATCCGTGGCGGTGACACCAACTCCACTGTTGTTGTTGTTGAGCTACCCATTCCCTGCTTCCCAGCCATTACCAAGTTCACCCAGTGGGCAGTGTAGGTGACATACCTGCCCTGACCATGCTTGGAGGACCATGCGTCAGTAGTCATATGGACCTTTGGCCCAACACTAAGTGACAGAGATGCGGTAACTTGGCTCTGCACATGTTGGTACAGGTGTGGTATTCCCTTTTTAGAAAAAAAATTGCGGCTGGGTACCTTCCACTGCGGTGTCCCAATTGCTACAAATTTGCGGAAGGCCTCAGAGTCCACCAGCTGGTATGGTAAAAGCTGGCGGGCTAAGAGTGCAGACAAGCCAGCTGTCAGACGCCGGGCAAGGGGGTGACAGTCAGACATTGGCTTCTTACGCTCAAACATAGCCTTCACAGAAACTTGGCTGGTGGCAGATGACTGGGAATGGGAACAGGTGGTCAAGGTGGAAGGCGGAGTGGAGGGTGGTTCAGACGGGTCAAGGAGAGCAGAGGTAGAGCAGTAAGATGCTGGACCAGAAGGAGTGTGGCTTTTAGTTTGCCTGTTGCCTTTGAGGTGTTGCTCCCAAAGTGCTTTGTGCTTGCCGCTCATGTGCCTTCGCATAGAAGTTGTACCTATGTGGCTGTTGGGCTTACCAAGGCTCAGTTTCTGACTGCACTCATTGCAAATTACAATGCTTTTGTCAGAGGCACACACATTAAAAAAATCCCACACTGCTGACTTTTTGGAAGTGTGCGATCTGGCGGTAACAGTAGAAGTTGGCGGCATTGGCGGCAATGGCGGGTGCGTTGGCCGGCTGAACACAGGTGCCGATACATGTTGTTGCCCTACTGATCCCTGCGGGCTGTCCTCCCTGCTTCTTCTAAGTCTTATTCTCCTACTGCCTCTCTGACTCTCCGTCTCTCCATCTGAACTACCCTCCTCTTGCTCTCTTCTACTAGGCACCCACAAAACATCAATCTCCTCATCATCATTCTCCTCAGATGCATCAATTTCTTCTGACACATCACAGAAGGAAGCAGCAGCGGGGACCTCCTCCTCATCACTCATCATTATGTCCATCTCTGTCGTGTTCTCTGCCAGAATTAAATCTGGTGTAACGTCCTCATCTCCTTCATCTTCTTCTGGCAATAATGGTTGCGCATTACTCAGTTCAAGAAACTCATGGGAAAATAACTCCTGTGACTCCAGTGAAGAAGGGGCACCGGTGGTGGAGGAAGTGTTACGTGGGGTGGCCATAGCAGTGGAGGATGAGGAGGATGTTGTGGTAAAGTTAGAAACGGTAGAGGATGGGGTGTGCTGTGTAAGCCAATCAACTACCTCTTCAGCATTTTGGGAGTTCAGGGTCATTGGCTTTTTAAAACTAGGCAATTTGCTAGGGCCACAGGATTGCATAGCAGCACGGCCCCTAGCACGGCCTCTGCGTGGCAGCCTGCCTTTGCCTGGCATTATTTTTAAAAAAAACAACAACAAAAACTCAGTTGGTTTTTCTGGAAACGATAATACACACAGCTAGATGGCAGTTTGAAGAAAACAGTGTGCAAATAATGCCTACAAGGTCAACGTATACACAGCGGTGGATACGGATTACGTAAAATATATGAATGCTGCTTGAAAAAAAGTAACTCAAGTGGTTTTTCTAGAGACGATAATATTATCAATATTTAGACAAAATGTGAACAAGCTCACACAGCTAGATGGCGGTTTGAAGAAAACACTGTGCAAATAATGCCTACAAGGTCAACGTATACACAGCGGTGGATACGGATTACGTAAAATATATGAATGCTGCTTGAAAAAAAGTAACTCAAGTGGTTTTTCTAGAGACGATAATATTATCAATATTTAGACAAAATGTGAACAAGCTCACACAGCTAGATGGCGGTTTGAAGAAAACACTGTGCAAATAATGCCTACAAGGTCAACGTATACACAGCGGTGGATACGGATTACGTAAAATATATGAATGCTGCTTGAAAAAAAGTAACTCAAGTGGTTTTTCTAGAGACGATAATATTATCAATATTTAGACAAAATGTGAACAAGCTCACACAGCTAGATGGCGGTTTGAAGAAAACACTGTGCAAATAATGCCTACAAGGTCAACGTATACACAGCGGTGGATACGGATTACGTAAAATATATGAATGCTGCTTGAAAAAAAGTAACTCAAGTGGTTTTTCTAGAGACGATAATATTATCAATATTTAGACAAAATGTGAACAAGCTCACACAGCTAGATGGCGGTTTGAAGAAAACACTGTGCAAATACTGCCCACAAGATCAACGTATACACTACTACAGCGGTGGATACGGATCTCGTAAAATTTATTATGGCTGCTTAAAAAAAGTCACTCCGGTGTTTTTTCTGGAGACGGTAATATTATGGATATTTAGACAGAATGTGAACAAGGTCACACAGCTAGATGGCAGTTGGTTGAATAACACACTGGGCAAAAAATGCCTACAGGGCAAATAATGCCTAAAAGGTCAACTTATACACTACTACAGCGATGGATACAGATTACGTAAAATATGTTATGGCTGCTTGAAAAAAGTCACTCCGGTGTTTTTTCTGGAGACGGTAATATTATGGATATTTAGACAGAATGTGAACAAGGTCACACAGCTAGATGGCAGTTGGTTGAATAACACACTGGGCAAAAAATGCCTACAGGGCAAATAATGCCTAAAAGGTCAACTTATACACTACTACAGCGATGGATACAGATTACGTAAAATATGTTATGGCTGCTTGAAAAAAGTCACTCCGGTGTTTTTTCTGGAGACGGTAATATTATGGATATTTAGACAGAATGTGAACAAGGTCACACAGCTAGATGGCAGTTGGTTGAATAACACACTGGGCAAAAAATGCCTACAGGGCAAATAATGCCTAAAAGGTCAACTTATACACTAATACAGCGATGGATACGGATTACGTAAAATATATTATGGCTGCTTGAAAAAAGTCACTCCGGTGTTTTTTCTGGAGACGGTAATATTATGGATATTTAGACAGAATGTGAACAAGGTCACACAGCTAGATGGCAGTTGGTTGAATAACACACTGGGCAAAAAATGCCTACAGGGCAAATAATGCCTAAAAGGTCAACTTATACACTACTACAGCGGTAGTAAAATAAAAAAAAGTAAAATAAAAAAAAAATGAATATTAAAAAAAAAAAAATTAAAGTTGGTGCTGCTGAACTACTAGGAGCAGCAGATTAGCACACCAGTCCCACTCCCCAACACTGCTAGACTAATAGCACTGGGCTCTTATAGTAGTAGTAGTAGTAGTAGTAGTAAAACAACAAAAAAATAAATAAAAGCAGTCCTTACAAGGACTACTGTTATTGCAGCAGTCAGCAGATGAGATCAGAAGCAGGACAGCTGCCCACTGCAGCTACATACAGAGCACTGCAGTAGAAGGTAGATTACTAGCCAGCAAAGCTACCTAAGCTTAAATGTCCCTCAAACCCCTGCAGACTTCTGTCCCTCCAATAACAGAGCAGTATCAAAACGATTACTAGCCAGCAAACTTTCAACTGTCCCTGAAATCACTAACAGGCAGCAGCTCTCTCCCTACACTATCTCTTCAGCACACACAGGCAGAGTGAAAAAACGCTGCAGGGCTTCGGTTTTTATAGGGAAGGGGAGTGGTCCAGGGGAGAGCTTCCTGATTGGCTGCCATGTACCTGCTGGTCTGGGGTGAGAGGGCAAAAAAAAGCGCCAACAATGGCGAACCCAAAATGGCGAACGTCGCGCGACGTTCGCGAACTTCCGGCGAGCGCGAACACCCGATGTTCGCGCGAACAAGTTCGCCGGCGAACAGTTCACGCCATCCCTATATCTGACTGCACGTTCAAAGTTCTTAATTTAACCTGTTTCTTTCACCCAGGGTTAGCAAATTATCACTTCTGCACAGGGGCGGATTAACGCCTAGGCTATAGCCAAGGGGCCCATTGGTGGTAGGAGCCCATGGATTTTTTACTAAAATGTTTTTAATTTTAAAAATCCACCAGGTCCAAGTGCGGGTCCAGGTTGGCCCCCCCTCGGCTTGCTGTCTGCCTGGGACTGGGAGAAGTAGAAGGTATGTGGCGTGTTTGCACAGCGTGATGATGCGTCTCTCTGCGTTAAGCCTGACCGGGTGTTTGGAAGGTGCTCACCAGTGACATCACTGGTGTACGCCAAAGGTTTAAAAGAGTTGAGCGTGGCGCACTTTTGCACACACACGGTCAGAGACTCAGGCAGAGCAGACACCTAGTCTGACTCTGTCTGCCTTCTTTTTTCTTCGTCGTTGTAGCACCCAAAAGTGTTGCTTTTATTAGCTTGCAGCAGCTGCTTAACTTACTCGGAACTCCATACTGTATTAATCTCCATTGTCTCTTTGACAGTCAGACTTAGTCCCAGCAGGCAGCTAGCTAGAGCAAGGCACGGGGTGGGCTGGGGGCCCAATGGGCCATGAGGCCGGGCTGGGGGCCAAATGGGCCATGAGGCCAGCCAGCGTAGTAGTGGACACTGGACAGAAAGTAACAGCTGCAGTAGCAGTAGCACCGGTCCTGCAGGACTCAGTGGCACTGTGCCAGTGGGCAGAGTTGAATTTTGTGGGTTTTTTTTTTTAATTAAAATCTTCAGGTGAGCCTGGGGTTTGGTCGAGCAGCACCCGGCTGGGGCCAGTAACATTTCTGCAGACACAGTGAAATAATTTTTGTAGCCTGCAGACAGTGAAATAATTTCTGCAGACAGTGAAATAATTTCTGCAGACAGTAGAATCATTTTTGTAGCCTGCAGACAGTGAAATACTTGTTGTAGCCTGCAGACAGTGAAATAATTTCTGCAGACAGTAAAATCATTTTTGTAGCCTGTGAAATAATTTACATGGCGATTAGGTGTGTAGCGAACGTCGGAAAAAATGTTCGCGAACATATTCGCGAACTTGCGTCCAAAAATGCGAAATGCGAAAGCTAGAAAAGACATTTCTGGCCAGAAAAATGATTTTAAAGTTGTTTAAAGGGTGCAACGACCTGGACAGTGGCATGCCAGAGGGGGATCAAGGGCAAAAATGTATCTGAAAAATACATTGTTGACACAGCGCTGCGTTTTGTGCTGTAAAGGGCAGAAATCATACTACGTCACAGTCAGGTGATGTTTCTGGACACGGAATGTGAAAAAGCTCACACAGCTAGGTGGCACTTGGTTAAAGACTGGGCAAACAATGCCTGCAAGGGCAACGTATACAGTAGTGGATACAGAATATGTTATTGCTGCTGTAAAAACATCACTCAGGTGATGTTTACGGACACGGAATTATTATTGTTATTTAGACAGAATGTGAAAAAGCTCACACAGCTAGGTGGCACTTGCATACCTCCCAACTGTCCCTCTTTTGACCACGTAACCCCCTGTCCCTCTTTTGTACTGGAAAGTCCCTCTTTTCTCTGCACTGAACAGCCAGAAAAAAACCAGTTTCTAACTTAATTAGCTTTTGGCAGAGAGCTCAGAACAGCTAACAGGTGCAAATAATTGTTACTTTGTAACAATTTTGACTCTGGTTGGTGCTGGTAGTGGTGAACTACTAGGAGGAGCAGCACACCAGTCCCACTCCCCAACACAGCTAGACTAATAGCACTGGGCTCTTACAGTAGCAAAGTAAAAAAAACAAAAAAGAAAATAAAAGCAGTCCTTACAAGGACTATTGGGTTACAAGCAGCAGTCAGCAGATGAGAGATCAGCAGCAGGACAGCTGCCCACAGCAGCTACATACAGAGCACTGCAGTAGAAGGTAGATTATTAGCCAGCAAAGCTACCTAACCTAAAATGTCCATCAGATCCTTGCAGAAATCACACTACATTTCTAAACCTGTGCAATAAACAGCTTTAAAACGTCCGGCGTCTACATGCCAATCAAGTCGTGTAAAGGTTACAGCCTGTTCACACGCAAAGACAAAACGCGGCGCTTACTGCAACGCAAAAAAACGCAAAGAGCTTTAATGAATGATACCGTCAAGTGAGCAAATAACAGTTTTTAATTACTAGTTGCGCTTGTCACCTCCAGGATGTTCGTCCTGTTGGTGGCAATATTTCTGTAGTGGTGTGTTTAGCAGTCACCGTGCTTGTGCGCACGTGCACGGTCAGGCAGAGGTAATTCAATGTACAGTGAAGTGAACCAAAAAACACTGATTCTGCAGTGTGGGCCCGGTTTTGGTCTACTTTATTGATCACCTGCGGTGACCATAAAAGATGCGATTTTGCCACTGTTGCAGAACCCTGAAAAATTAGGCATGTGTACTTTCCTGAAAAATTATGTTTTTTTTGTCGCAGCCACTGAAGCACAGAGGCCAGAAAAAATATGCCATATAAATGCTGAAAATATAATTTTTTTTTGTCGCAGCCACTGAAGCACAGAGGCCAGAAAAAATATGCCATATAAATGCTAAAAATATAAAATTTTTTGGTTGCAGCCACTGAAGCACAGAGGCCAGAAAAACTCAGGATTTACCTGTCCAAAAAGTTTTGCTTCAAATGAAACCAGTAGGGTTTGCACCCTAGTTTGTAACGGTGGCGGAGGTAGGAGGACGCTAAAGGACAGCTGTGTGTGGAGTCATGCGGCGTGCAGAGAAGGACAGCTGCATGGGGAGTCAGAACAAGTCTTCCAGCGTGCAGTAACCCTCCGAGATCCACGCCTCATTCATTTTAATAAAGGTCAGGTAATCCACACTTTTGTGACCTAGGCGAGTTCTCTTCTCAGTTACAATCCCTCCTGCTGCACTGGTCCTTTCTGAGAGGACACTTGAGGCGGGGCAAGACAAGAGGTTCATGGCAAATTGTGACAGCTCTGGCCACAGATCAAGCCTGCGCACCCAGTAGTCCAGGGGTTCATCGCTCCTCTGAGTGTCGATATCTGCAGTTAATGCCAGGTAGTCCGCTACCTGCCGGTCGAGGCATTCTTTGAGGGTGGATCCAGAAGGGTTCTGGCGCTGCCTTGGACTGAAAAACATTTGCATGTCTGACGTTACAGAGTGGCCAAAGTGCTTTGTCCTTGCAGGTGCGCTCGTGGCAGGATTACTGGCACCTCTGCCCCTGGAATGTTGATGAGTTCCTGAAGTGACATCACCCTTAAAAGCATTGTACAACATGTTTTGCAGGCTGGTTTGTAAATGCAGCATCCTTTCGGACTTGTAGTACGTTGATAACATTTCTGCCACTTTATGCTTGTACCGAGGGTCTAGTAGCGTTGCGACCCAGTACAGGTCCTTCTCCTTAAGCCTCTTGATACGGGGGTCCTTCAACAGGCATGACAGCATGAAAGACCCCATTCTCACAAGGTTGGATGCAGAGGTATAAATCTCCGCTTCCTCATTATCAAGGACTACATCATCCACAGTCTCCTCCCCCCAGCCACGTACAAGACCAGGGGTCCCCAAAAGGTCACCACTAGCCCCCTGGGAAGCCTGCTCCTGTTGGTCCTCCTCCTCCACAAAGCCACCTTCCTCCTCTGACTCCACTTCTGACACCTCTCCCTGCGTTGCAGCAGGTGCCTGGGCTCGTTCTGGTGATTCCGACCAGAAATCGTGCGCTTCCTGCTCCTCGTCACGCTGGTCTACAGTCTCATCTGTCACTCGTCGCACGGCACGCTCCAGGAAGAAAGCAAAGGGTATTAGGTCACTGATGGTGCCTTCGGTGCGACTGACCATGTTTGTAACCTCTTCAAAAGGGCCTGCAGGCATCGCGCATAAGCACCCAGTAACGGGGGAAAAAAATCCCCAGCTCTGCAGATCCAGTCCTACCACCCAGTTCAAACAGGTATTCATTGACGGCTCTTTGTTGTTGCAGCAGATGTTCAAACATGAGGAGCGTTGAATTCCAGCGAGTCTGGCTGTCGCAAATTAAACGCCTGACTGGCATGTTGTACCGCTGCTGAATGTCAGCAAGGTGTGCCATGGCTGTGTAGGAACGTCTGAAATGGGCCGACACCTTCCTGGACTGCCTGAGAATGTCCTGGAATCCTGGGTACTTCGAGACAAAACGTTGGACTATTAAATTCAGAACATGTGCCATGCAGGGCACATGTGTTAAATTGCCCAGTCTCAGTGCTGCCAACAGATTGCTTCCGTTGTCACACACCACTTTTCCGATCTTCAGTTGGTGTGGGGTCAGCCACCGATCGGCCTGTGACTGCAGAGATGACAGGAGTACAGATCCGGTATGGTTTCTGCTTTCCAGGCACGTCATCCCCAAGACAGCATGACAACGGCGTACCTGGCATGGTGAATAGCCTAGGGGAAGCTGGGGATGCACAGGTGTGGAGGAGGAGGACCCAGCAGCAGAGGAGGAGGAAGCAGAAGAAGAAGACGAGGTAGAGAGCGAAGGAGGAGTAGAGGTGGTGGCAGAACCACGTGCAATCCGTGGCGGTGACACCAACTCCACTGTTATTGTTGAGCCACGCATTCCCTGCTTCCCAGCCATAACCAAGTTCACCCAGTGGGCAGTGTAGGTGACATACCTGCCCTGACCATGCTTGGAGGACCATGCGTCAGTAGTCATATGGACCTTTGGCCCAACACTAAGTGACAGAGATGCGGTGACTTGGCTCTGCACATGGTGGTACAGGTGTGGTTTTCCCTTCTTGGAAAAAAAATTGCGGCTGGGTACCTTCCACTGCGGTGTCCCAATTGCTACAAATTTGCGGAAGGCCTCAAAGTCCACCAGCTGGTATGGTAAAAGCTGGCGGGCTAAGAGTGCAGACAAGCCAGCTTTCAGACGCCGGGCAAGGGGGTGACTCGCAGACATTGGCTTCTTACGCTCAAACATGGCCCTCACAGAAACTTGGCTGGGGGCAGATGACTGGGAACTGGTGGTCAAGGTGGAAGGCGGAGTGGAGGGTGGTTCAGACGGCTCAAGGACAGCAGAGGTAGAGCAGTAAGATGCTGGACCAGAAGGAGGGTGGCTTTTAGTTTGTCTGCTGCCTTTGAGGTGTTGCTCCCATAGTGCTTTGTGCTTGCCGTTCATGTGCCTTCGCATAGAAGTTGTACCTATGTGGCTGTTGGGCTTCCCAAGACTCAGTTTTTGACTGCACTCATTGCAAATTACAAAGCTTTTGTCAGAGGCACACACATTAAAAAAATCCCACACTGCTGACCTTTTTGAAGCTGGCAATCTGGCGGTAACAGTAGAAGTTGGCGGCAATGGCGGGTGCGTTGGCCGGCTGACCATAGGTGCCGATACATGTTGTTGCCCTACTGTTCCATGCGAGCTGTCCTCCCTGCTTCTTCTAAGTCTTATTCTCCTCCTGCCTCTCTGACTCTCCGTCTCTCCATCTGAACTATCCTCCTCTTGCTCTCTTCTACTGGGCACCCACAAAACATCAATCTCCTCATCATCATACTCCTCAGATGCATCAATTTCTTCTAACAGCTCACAGAAGGAAGCAGCAGCGGGGACCTCCTCATCACTCATTATGTCCATCTCTGTTGTGTTGTCTGCCAGAATTATATCTGGTGTAACGTCCTCATCTCCTTCATCTTCTTCTGCCAGTAATGGTTGCGCATCACTCAGTTCAAGAAACTCATTGTAAATAACTCCTCTGACTCCAGTGAAGAAGGGGCGCTGGTGGTGGAGGAAGTGTTACGTGGGGTGCCCATAGCAGAGGAGGATGAGGATGTTGTGGCAAAGTTAGAAACGGTAGAGGATGGGGTGTGCTGTGTAAGCCAGTCAACTACCTCTTCAGCATTTTGGGAGTTCAGGGTCATTGCCTTTGTAAAACTGGGCAATTTCCTAGGGCCACAGGATAGCATAGCAGCACGGCCCCTAGTGCCTCTGCGTGGCGGCCTGCCTTTGCCTGGCATTTTTTTTAAAACAACAACTCAGGTGATGTTTCTGGAGACGGTATTATTATTGATATTTAGACAGAATGTGAAAAAGCTCAAACAGCTAGGTGGCAGTGGTTTGAAGAACACACTGGGCAAACAACGCCTGCAAGGTCAACGTATACACTACAGCAGTGGATACGGAATATATTATTGCTGCTTGAAAAACGTCACTCAGGTGGTGGTTCTGGAGACGGTATTATTATTGATATTTAGACAGAATGTGAAAAAGCTCACACAGCTAGGTGGCAGTTGTTTGAAGAACACACTGGGCAAACAATGCCTGCAAGGTCAACGTATACACTATAGCAGTGGATACGGAATATATTATTGCTGCTTGAAAAACGTCACTCAGGTGGTGTTTCTGGAGACGGTATTATTATTGATATTTAGACAGAATGTGAAAAAGCTCACACAGCTAGGTGGCAGTTGTTTGAAGAACACACTGGGCAAACAATGCCTGCAAGGTCAACGTATACACTACAGCAGTGGATACGGAATATATTATTGCTGCTTGAAAAACGTCACTCAGGTGGTGGTTCTGGAGACGGCATTATTATTGATATTTAGACAGAATGTGAAAAAGCTCACACAGCTAGGTGGCAGTTGTTTGAAGAACACACTGGGCAAACAATGCCTGCAAGGTCAACGTATACACTATAGCAGTGGATATGGAATATATTATTGCTGCTTGAAAAACGTCACTCAGGTGGTGTTTCTGGAGATGGTATTATTATTGATATTTAGACAGAATGTGAAAAGGCTCACACAGCTAGGTGGCAGTTGTTTGAAGAACACACTGGGCAAACAATGCCTGCAAGGTCAACGTATACACTACAGCAGTGGATACGGAATATATTATTGCTGCTTGGAAAACATCACTCAGGTGGTGGTTCTGGAGACTGTATTATTATTGATATTTAGACAGAATGTGAAAAAGCTCACACAGCTAGGTGGCAGTTGTTTGAAGAACACACTGGGCAAACAATGCCTGCAAGTGCACTACTATTGGTGCACTACTATGAAGAACAGCAAACAGCACTGGACACGTTAAAGAACAGTAAGATAAGTAAAATAAAAAAATATATATATATTAAAAAAAAAAAATTACTCTGGTTGGTGCTGAACTACTAGGAGCAACACACCAGTCCCACTCCCCAACACAGCTAGACTAATAGCACTGGGCTCTTATAGTAGCAAAGTAAAAAAAACAAAAAAGAAAATAAAAGCAGTCCTTACAAGGACTATTGGGTTACAGGCAGGCAGCAGTCAGCAGATGAGATCAGAAGCAATGCCCACAGCAGCTACATACAGAGCACTGCAGTAGAAGGTAGATTACTAGTCAGCAAAGCTAACTAACCTAAACTCACTGTCCCTCAAATCCCTGCAGAGTTCTGTCCCTACAATACAGAGCAGTATCAAGTAGATTACTAGCCAGCAAAACAATAACTCCAGCAGCACTCCGATGTGTGAATCAAAGGTTATTTATTCATGCCATTAGCAGAGCGACGTTTCGGGCTATTCCAGCCCTTTATCAAGCTAAATGCACTGTGTAACAATGTGCTTAAATAGGTGATTAAGAGGGAGGGGTTACAACATAGTTCCCACCTTCCAGTGTGAGACACAATTCCCAGCATTCCCAGTGAGAATATCAAAACTTCAGTGAATCCAATACAATCATAATCGATTATATAAAAGTGATTAAGACGGGGCAGAGACACTAGTGGTAAATATTTCTTCCATTCATTTAAATAACGCTGAAGTGACATTGCTGAGTAAGGGTGTTTCATTCTGTCCCACCAACAGGTGTGACCCCTTTCAGTTGGACGTTGATTGTGAACGTTTTTTTAGGAATCTGAGGTTAAAATCTTTCTTTTCAGGCCCACATGTGAATGTAGAGAGTGGACGTATGGGTAACAATGAGGAGGGGATACAACTCACATTAAAGAATGTAAATTTACGTAACAAGAGCTCCTTTACTCCACCAACCACAGATGTGGTGGTGGAGTCCTATATCAAACTGGTTAAAAATGATATTGATAAATTGAAATTGAAGTTCAAAACTAATCCTTTTCTGGATATTAAACCTAACATGAATAAAAAAGAGAGAATACAATTGGAAACAATTCTGACACATAATGAGCTAATATTTAAACCAGCGGATAAAGGAGGAGCTCTTGTTGTGTTGAATAAGAGTTATTACATCAATGAAATTTTGTTACAACTGAGTGATACAAATGTATACCTTAAATTGCCAGCAGATCCCCTCATAAGTATACAAATTAAGGTTCGCAACATTGTTAATAAGGCTAGAGAAGATGACCTGATAGACGATAAGTTACAGCAATTCCTACAACAGAAGCATCCTATAACTCCCGTTTTCTATACGTTACCTAAAATTCATAAGGATCTAAAACAACCCCCAGGGCGCCCCATAGTGGCCAGTAGTGATTCAATTTTTGCTCCCCTTTCGATATATCTTGACAAAATTCTACAGCCTTTTGTGGTTAAAACTAGATCATATTTGAAAGACACAGCACAATTACTAGGGATCTTAGAAACCCTCATTGTGACAGAAGAGACAATACTTGTAACCATGGACATCCAAAGTCTTTATACATCTATAATGCATGATGATGGCATACAGGCCATAAGTACTGTGTTGCAAGACAATAGCGAATATTCATATGAAGCTAAGGAATTTTTTCTTGCTTTATTGAATATCGTTTTAAGGGAAAATTATTTTTTATTCCAAGACAATTTCTTTTTACAGTTACAGGGTACCGCCATGGGAAGCAATGTCGCTCCCACATATGCAAATTTATACATGGATTTTTTTGAACGTACATATATGTACACAAATCCGGATTTTGTAGAATATTGCCAATTATATCGAAGATATATCGATGACATCATTATGTTGTGGACAGGCACAATTGAGAGCCTGATTACGTTCTGTGACCATCTAAATTCGGTTGTACCGACCATAAAATTTACCATTATACATGATCTATTGAGGATTAACTTTCTAGATATATGGATCACGAAAAAGGACTCCGGTCTCCAAACTGATCTCTATAAAAAAGAGACAGATCGTAACAGTTTGTTACACTATACAAGTTTTCATCCTCCTGCCTTAAAAAACAACTTGCCTAAAACTCAGTTCATGAGAGTTAAACGCTTAGTTTCAGAGCAAGAAAACGAACATAAGAGAACAGAGGAGATGAGTAAAAGGTTTTCACAGAGGGGTTACCCTAAAAGGCTCCTAAACTCCTGTATACAGGATATTCAGGAGATTCCACAGAATGAACAAAAGAAACAAAAAGATCCCGATAGACTTGCTTTTGTAAGTAAATTCTCTGTAGCCAGTAATGGATTACGTAAGATCATTCATAAACATTGGCACATTTTACAAACATGTGCCCCACATATACCAGCTTTTGTAAAAGCCCCGATGATGGCCTACCAGCGAGGCAAGAATTTTAGAGATATACTTATAAAAGCGGATATTGGTCCGACAACTAAAGGTACACAAAGATTTTTGGGCACCCCCAAAATGGGGACTTTTCCTTGTCTAAGTTGTGCAAATTGCAACAACATCACAAAAGGGCAATTTTTTACACATCCACATACTGGACGGAAGTTTAATATTGCAAAGTACTATACTTGCAATTCAACATTCGTTATTTACTTAATTAAATGTCCATGTGGACTGGCATATGTCGGGGAGACAACTCAGAAGATAAAAGACCGGATCAAACAACATAAATCCAACATAAGGTGTAACTACAATCATTTACCTATCCCGTCACATTTTAGTGAAGCGAGACATACAGTGAGCCAATTGAGGTATCAAGTGATAGATGATGTAGGCCCTCTTAGACGTGGAGGGGACAGAATTTATTTATTAAAGAAATTGGAAATGCAATGGATATCGAGATTAGGTACGTTGAGTCCTGGGGGACTAAACCGAGAATATACCCCTGAATTATTTATATAGTATGGTAATTCCGAAGAAAACATGCTTCAAGTGTAACAAAATGTAACAAAATGTTTTTAAATGTAACACAATACAATATACCCAGTGATATTGATATAATATGTCATATCATAATTTTGTTTTATAGAAATTTATTGCTCCAATCCTGGGACTTGCTGGTGCATTGACAACTGTAGGTATCCAGCACTCCAGATGTTGAGCATAAATATGTAAGTGTCCAAAAGTTGAAATGGCTACAGAATCAAAATGTTTTTAATTTTTAATATTTTATTCACTAATTCTCTTTTAATCAACAAGTGGCACAATTGCACAATATATGGACAAGTGGGGGACTATTGGAATCAGATGACCTCCTTTGACCTCCCCTTTGATCCTCAAAAATTTTTGTATTTTTTAAGGACACTAAGCACTTTAAGACGTACTATGGCATACATGTTTTAACATTTGTTGTACTAGAAATGTTTTAATCACTTTTATATAATCGATTATGATTGTATTGGATTCACTGAAGTTTTGATATTCTCACTGGGAATGCTGGGAATTGTGTCTCACACTGGAAGGTGGGAACTATGTTGTAACCCCTCCCTCTTAATCACCTATTTAAGCACATTGTTACACAGTGCATTTAGCTTGATAAAGGGCTGGAATAGCCCGAAACGTCGCTCTGCTAATGGCATGAATAAATAACCTTTGATTCACACATCGGAGTGCTGCTGGAGTTATTGTTTTCCATTGGAATCTTTCCTCGGGCAGAGAGGAACACAGCTGTGCACCCGACGCTGCAAAAGGCGATACTGTGTAAGTGTGGCACCTTACTGATTTGATTTGATTACTAGCCAGCAAAGTTACTCAAAACTGTGCCTCAAATCACTAAACAGCTCTCTCCCTACACTAGCTCTTCCAAGCACACACAGGCAGAATGAAAAAATGCTGCAGGGCTTCAGTTTATATATGGAAGGGGAGTGGTCCAGGGGGTGTGGGGGTGGTCCAGGAGGGAGAGCTTCCTGATTGACTGCCATGTATCTGCTGGTCTGGGGGAGAAATGGCAAAAAAAAGCGCCAACCCAAATTGGCGAACGTCGCGTGACGTTCGCGAACATTCGGCGAACGTGAACAGTCGATGTTCGTGCGAACTAGTTTGCGGGCGAACAGTCCGCGACATCCCTAATGGCGATCGGCTTTTTTTTTTTTTTATAAGACCCTATCTTAGAAGGGGGCCTTGTGGAAAGTGTAGCCTAGCGGCCTCACATGTCCTTAATCCACCACTGCTTCTGCAGATCAAAAATATATGTAATACACACATATAAAACATTTTGATTCAAGTACATACACAGGTAGGTCAACATTTTCAATCATGCCATTTTTAAAAACCAGGATATGAGAAATCATCACACTGAAGAATTGTTTTAATACAGTAAGTCAAATGGCCATGCAACATTCTCACACTGTATAGTTTATGATGTTTTTCTTGTGATCTATTTGAGGAGCTGTGCTGAAAAGCCAGAGCCATTTATGAATTAAGTAAAGGGCTGGATGCCACTTCTGTTCCAGCAAGGACAAGCTGTACAATAAAGATCTTTCATGAAGCTAAAATTAGAATACGGTCAGACATTAGCTATCATTCATTCTTCTGCTACTTGTGTTTTACAAGCATATGTTGCCAAATTTACAGTTTATTGGAAGGAACAGGAAAAAAGGCAGAGTGCAATGGACTATATATCCATGATGGCACTGCCTGTAGAAACAGATTTATACATCTGCAAGGCTACAAGGTAGAATTTTTAATATATTAAGGTTAATGTAAAACGTGTACATGTTAATTGTCTCTTTCTCTTGCTCATGTATTTTGTGACAACCCTGTTGTGATTTTGCAGGTATTTCAAATTTTATAGGAGCAGATTTAATCTCAATCTCACTTGATCCACCATTACATTTTTTTTAAACAGTGAAAAGTTCTGCTTTGGGGCAGACAATCAATTTTCATATTTGTGTTTCACTGCAATGCATAAAATATGGCACAAAATCAGAACCCGAATTTTTGTGGTGTGGTTTTTTTTTGTCTCAAGGTTTGTTTTAGTTTTTTATGAAGACTGCATACAGTATTAATTATAGTAAACACATTTTTATTATGACAAAACCATGAATTTTGAAGTCTTTATGGAGCATATTAGCTGCAAGGAATTAAAATGTATGTGTACAGTATGACATCAACAGGGGTAAATAAGCATGGCTTAATATATACCCATGTCAATAGGATAATACCTTCTTGATATTGTACTATATATCAGATACAGTTAAATGCATTCTTATTTAAAAGATGTTACTTTTCCAATGTTTTTTTCTTGTTGAACACTAAATTTTGACTAAACTTTAACATTTAGAAAATCTTCTTCAGCTGGCTAGACAGTAGAACAGTACAGACTTCACATATAATATAGGTACTAAGCACTCCCAGACAGGATTTGACATCACAAGGGTGATTTATCCCTCCCAATTTCTAATGCACGTTAATATTAGGCTACATTTTGGTAGGTTTACATAGTTTACTTATGCCTGGGTTATCTAGTTTACTAAATATCTGTGCCCTTCCCAATAATTATTGATATGAGGTGATGTGACAAAACTTTATGAAGCAAGGAACCCAAAATAAGGTAAATATAGTTCCTGTCCTTCTGGAGATACTGGGGCTCATTTATAAACACTGGGCAAATTTGTACATGGGCAGTTACCCATGGCAATTAATCGGATGTTTGCTTTCATTGTTTTCCTTGCAGCTGGCTGAAAAAAATCGAATCACTAAATGGTTGCTATGGGTTTCTGCCCAGGTACAAATTTGCCCAATATTTATAAATGAGCCTCACTGTATTCAGTTTAATACTGTATGTAATTGCCAGTGCTGTAGGAAGTTTTGTGATGTAATACATGTAGCATATGATTAATAGTGATGGGCGAATTTATTCGGCAGGCGCAAATTCGCGGCGAATTTGCGCGATTCACCGCCAGCGAATACATTCGCGAAACTCCCGCGAAAATTCGCGTCAAAAATTCGCCCGCGTCAAAAAAAAAAAAAAATCGAAAAAATGGACGCCGGCGTCAAAAACGGGCGCCGGCGTCAAAAAAACGCCGTTTCGCGATTTTTTCGCTGTTTCGCGAATTTCGAATTTTTCGGTGAAGCGAAATGGCGCAAATTCGCCCATCACTAATGTTTAATATTTTATGCTTTGTCATCAGTATCTTGATGTTCTATAGTTATTTGCAACCTACATGTAGGTATATATATATATATATATATATATATATATATATATATATATATATATATATATATATATATATATATCACTTCCGATATCACTGCACATTAATACAATAGAATAATACAACAGAAAGGGAAAAGTGCATAGAATAGAATATAAATAAATACAAATATACATTTATATGCATGCTTAGAGGTAGGTATAGTTCATTATTCATATAAGCATTAATTAAAAGTGATAGATAGATAGATAGATAGAGACAGATGATAGATCGATAGATCAATAGATTACTTGTAGCTACATGGCATTAATACATATGCATAAAAATGCAGATCTCTTCAAAATTCCACTTTTATAAAACAAATACTTTGAATGGGTGAATTATTTATTGCTCAGTGGAAATGATCACTGCTCATTGACACTTGATTTTTTGCCAGGAGCTGATCAAAGCTCTAATTAGTTTCTGGCAGATGTGTCGTTGTCATTTTGATGAGCACCTAATACTTCCTACACATATTAGTAAGAGCATGTTGCTACATTTACATAGTGTAACGTGCTCTGACAGCAAGACTGACTGAAAAAAAAACCCAAATATTTTATCTCCTTAATTGTGTCTAGTAATGGAAACTTTTTCATACTGTAAATCTATACATATTTAGGCATACAGTTTGTCTGTCCATTGAAAAGGGATGTCCACCTATAAAACAGTGTTTGCATAAAGATATTGTAAGCAAAAATAATTAAAAAAGGCATTATGAAATGCCAAAAGCAGAGCACAGACAGAGTGACTAATTCATGGCAAGTGGCTTGGAATTAAATGTTTCTCTTATATTACAAAGAAAAAAAACATTGTTTGGTGGACATCCTTCTTCTACATCCCTAACATCTTATACAGTGCTGCATACTACTACTACTACTACTACTACTACTACAACTACTACTACAGTATGTACAACTGGATAATTTTCTTCCTCTTTCATAAAGGAGAGGCAACAACTTCTACTTAGTTATCCTGTTTGCCTTAAAACTTTGATCTATGCAAAAGGTAGGGATTAAAATCGAATTAATTATATAAAGCAAAATAGTTCAATGAGGTCAATAGGCCACAGGCACCAAAATCTAATAGTTGTTGTTGCCAGTTCATGTTCAAGTGACAGAAATTTCAGATTTGTTGCTAGTATTACCTTTAATATTTGTTAACCTATGATTGTATATAGGCATCATACAATTTTGAATTTGCTCATATATGCCCATGAAATGCTATGCTTTACAGTTGTATATATTATGTTGATAATTAAATGGTTTCCCAGTGGCCATGTGTCTATAAATTGAACATGCATGGAATCCTTTAATAAATTCCTTTAATAAAGCTTCTGTTAGATAACATGTTCCAAAGAGTGTAAAGGACCAGTGGATAAAACAAGCTCTCTACAGAGGATAGAAATGAGCCAAAAGGTTGGCTTATTAGGCCTTTGTATGCTTCTAGAAGGCAATAAAAAATAGACATATCATAAGCAATTGCAGTCAATATTGTTACTCACCAGTTGTTATTTAGTTATCTCAAAAAAATAAAATATAACAGTTTAATTTGCTTCAGCAACTAGTTCATAGGATCAACAGTTGCAAGGACATTTGCACTGTAATGTACTGGTGATGCATAATGCATCTACTTTAAAAATGCATCTAGTTGTCCTTATAATACATTGTAACAATATGATTATAGTTAGAGGCATCATTTCACAGTTAGCCACTAGTGATGGGCGAATTTGCGGTGAATTTGCGCGATTCGCCGCCAGCGAATAAATTCGCGAAACGCCCGCGAAAATTCGCAAAACGCCCACGAAAATTCGCGCCAGAACGAGACGCCGGTGCCGTTTCGCTAATTTTTCGCCATTTCGCAAATTTCGTGCGAAATTCGCAAATTTTCTGGCGAAGCGAAACGGCGCAAATTCGCCACATTTATATGTAAAATAATGTGAAATTTCTATCATGACACCTGCTACGTATACATAGTACACCACAAACTACTTGTAACATTAAATTTAAACCAGTGGGCATACAGGTATTCTTGCAATCGTGGACTTTTAGGATATATCTTTGACGATATTTTATCACAGTTGCAGGAAGGTGTCATCTAGTTATCATCTAGCTATATTTATATTTTGACCACATTTTCAATGTGTGGTGCTAAGATTATTTAGAAGGCATTTGGTAACTGGTCAACGGTGTATTTTACATTTTGCTTTTAATTCATAAATAATTGGTAGGGGTGGTTTATCAACGCTCAAATTCGAAGAGTTTCAGAAACTTAAATTTTAGATATTTATAAAGCACAAAAAACGTATAAACTCGAATGTAAAAATTCGCATCTAAAAGCTCCTGAGTTCATGTAGAAGTCAACATCAGTTGTCCTGGGCAAAATTTAAGTGAGTTTTAAATTCCAGTTTACGTTTTTAGCTTGTACATTCACAAATTTAGGTATTCAAGTTTTTTCCATGATTATATTGACTCAAGATTTTTTTCAAAATGTGTTTATGCAAAGTAGAAAATACCTTTAAAATTACATAAATTAAACTTTTGATAAACAGGCCTCTTAAGAAGTGATGGTCGAATCTGTCCCGTTTCGTTTTGCCGAAACTCCCGGCATCAATGGGCGTCAAAATTATTTTGACGCGCAAAATTTTTACACGATCAACCATTTTTACATGCGCAACTTTTTGTCCAAATGCATTAGTCAATTGGGCATCAATATTATTTTGACGTGCTACAATTTTTACACAAAAGTAACTTTTTAGTCACAGCAAATCCATGCCTGGTGAATAAATTCGCCCATCACTCCTCTTAAGAGTCTAGGGGACTTTTTTGGTAGAAGTCATATGTTGACAACAACATTGACCTCTTTCCTACAAAAGAATTTAGCAAAAGTTCCAATTAATGATCTGCATCTAATGTCAATGGATTATGGACCCTTTACACTTCAGTACCTCATGATGAGCATTTTAACAGTACATGTTTAAGGTGGTAACTAAAGATCCATTGCAATGCAATTATTCACTTGTCTGGTTTAGGCAACAACAACTCCCCACTGGTTGCTACTATTCAACTTAGATTACAAAAGGAAAAAAATAATCTAAAATGTCACTTTGTAAATGAATGGTTAAGTTCTAAAACTATTGGCTAAACCTTTTGAATTAAAGGGGCAATTTTATTAATATTCACCCATCCCTGTTCACACAACTGATTGATGATCAACAATTAATTGCTATGGCTTCTTGCTGGACAACAGTTTAAAAAAAAAATTTTTTCCTCCACATCCACAGCTGATGTGGTTTTAATTTTTCCACAAAAACCCGACAGTGGAAAATATGTCATGACAGCAAGGCAGAGCAATTGATTGATGAAAAATTAAGATTAGAAATGTATACATTTTTTTCATCAATTGGATACCAAAACATTTATTGGCAAAGATTAATAAATGTGCCCTTTAATTTTAATACAAAATTTTAATACAAAATTTTTTAATTTTAATACAAAAGCATTGCTCTGTTTCTGCCAATGCAATAGGCTAGGGGGGCAAGGTTTTTTTGCAGGGGGGCAATTGAGCCCATGTACATATGGATACCTTTAGCCTCCCCAAACAAAAAAAATCACCCTCCACCTATGGTGTAAATTGAAAGCTTGCAAAATAAATCTTTCAGCACAGAATAAAACATATAGCAGTGAATCCCCTACTTCACTGGGCTGCCTGTGATAAACATTCCATATAACTTATCAAATCGATTGAAATTAAATTTAAAAATATTAAACAGCAATAAATGGTACTAAAAAAAAGTTATTAACAAGTCTGGCAGAGTTCCAGCGGTGAAAATGATAATGATCTTATATGTATCATAAATGCTTCCAATATGGATCCCAAAGATTTTCTTCAGCAGAATACTATTGATAATTGGCAGGTTTATATGGATCGAAAAACCAAGAATGAAACATAGCACATAATTAAAAACTAACAACAAGATGTGATAGCCCTACCTGATGTTTCATTACGTTTCTTTTATCTCAATTGAATCCTTCAATGGAATCTAGGGAGAGAAAAGAAAAAAACAAGCCAAACAAACTTTCTGTGATATTCCTATATACAATATAAAATGGACAAAGTATCAGAATTTACCCTGATAAAAAAACTTTACTCCATTGGGCATACAAGAAATCTTGCTGTAATATCTGACTTTATTACTAATGGCAAGATAATATCTTTAAACACTACACAAAAAATCTCGAGTATACACTCACAAGATACCTGGTGTTATTAGCAACTTCACCACAATAAAGCAACATTAATCCAGGAAAACATGGCTTACTTACATGGTGGTAGCAACAAATCTAATAAAAAAGAGATACTACTCTCAACATTTATAGAAATCTAATAAAAAAAACATCCCAGGGGAGAAAAATAGCACTACTATAATTAAATGGAAAAAAGACCTAAATGTAACCTTATGCTCCAAGACATGGCAGAAAATATATATTTCTTTAGAGAACATATCTGTTGCTTTCACAACACAAGAAGCTGTTGTAATTATAAATTGATTGTGAGGTTGGTACTATACTCATTTTAAGATGTTTTCTACGGTTAAGAACAAATACTGGACATGGTCTTCAATTAGTACAAACCTATTAAGGAAATAAAGGGAACAGAGATTAGGACAATAAAACAAGGTACTTTTAAACATTATGGCTGAAAATTGGGCAGATATTGATTGGACAGGTTTGATTTTCCCATCAAATTGAGGACTGCATCTGTGCTTTGATGCAGTCCTTGGCCTGTATAGCTGAAATTATGGTCTGATCAGTTCAGATCAGCCAGATACCCACAAGGTGTAAATAAAATATTTTTAATGATACTGGTCCTTTAAGTTTACCTACACTGATTTTATTGACAGTATTTAGACCATACTGCCATTTTCTGCCTGTTGCTTTGATTCAAGTACATGTTTTATCAAAGAGTGAAACTATAGCTCATGAACAGTAATCAGTAAACTCCGAATTTTACTTTGCTTACCATTTAACAAAACCACATAACATTTCACAAAGCCACAAAATGTTATTGAAATGCATTGGAGTCAAGGGAAAGCAAAAATACATTGCAGTTAAGGTCATTTTAGCTCTACAATAGCATATACATTGCCCTACCTTGTTAGTGGAGCTCCTTTCCACTATGCTACAACTGAAAGAAAAAACATGGCTTACATTTTGCCATTTTTTTCCAAATAAGATGCCCAGATAGCTCCTTAGAGAGCTGGAGGAGGGCTCCCACTCATTGGTTGATATGGAATGCTAGGAGCAGATAATAATGACCATATTTTTTTCATTTTGGCAAATTTTACTTAGCGTAAAGCTTTGTAGAACCATTCTTAAATGGGGTTGGTCACCTTCAAACAACAAGTTGTTTTCAGAGAGATCACCAGAAATAATGACTTTTTCCAATTAATTACTATTTTCTATGTGTCACTGTTTTTCTAATATTGAAATATAAAGTGTCATTTTCACCTTCTAAAACAGCTCTGGGGAGGGGGGTCGCCAACCCTGTAAACTCTTCTAAATTGATATATTTAGTTGATACTTTTCTTATCTTTGTTACTGCTGAGCAGAATCTCTGGGTTTCATTACAGGCAGCTGCTAGAATTGATACAACAACCCCTTTAAAAGGAGCTTTAATTTCCATTATACTATATTTCTGGTGTGATAACATATATGCTTGTTAGATTAGAAAGTTAATAACCCTTAAGCATTTTTTAACAGGAAATATAATATTATGTACTTTGGTGAATTGATCATGTGACCATATTCAATAGTTTAAATAGCCCTCAACGATGTATTCAACCATCCTTGACATATAACTATGTACTACTAGGTCATGTTAGACAAACAACACATGTCTAAGATGTCATAAGTTGCATTTCCATCTAATGTCTGAAGAATTTTAATGGAATAAATTTTCTCTTATATATTCAACTTTTAGATTATGTGCAAATGAAGTAATTTTCTGAATGCCTCATGTACAAATTTTGAAGCAAGTAGCTTGAAATTTATTTCCATGGTAAGTTAATGATTTTTGTTGGGAGAAAGGTAGGTTGCATCACTCTTCAGTGTTTTCTTTATTTAATAAATGACCTGCAACTTAGTTAAAAACTACCAAGAATTGAATATTTTTATGGAAAGAAATGTAATAAAAATCTTGAAACAATCACCCAGGAAATATTGCAGAGTAATGAAATAGGATGTAGTTTACCACCCAGCACTTTCAGTGTAAATGCTAAAGCCCTTATTACTTCACATGCCCTAAAGACCTTATGACTTATGGTGATCCACCCAGTAGTGGTGGAAAATGACAACAAAATCTGGAGTGTCACAGTTTGCCTTGTACTATGATAAATAATATGTATATATGTGATATAGGTATTTGGTTGAAAATGAAAAGATGATTCTACTGAAGAACGGTCTATGTTGGGAAATGTCTTGTGGGTTTTGATATATTCATTATTCATAACCAGCAAAACAAAATCCCAACCGCATGGGATAAGGTGAATAAAAATTGTACTTTTCTCTTAGGCATTTGTTGAATAATTGACATATATCTGTGCCCACATTCAGTCCCCAACAGTATGCACACTCTACCAATAAAAGCAAAGGGGTCATATCTCTGTCTCCAGGCTACAAATCCTGCGATCCCTAAAGGCATATATTTTTCCAACTCTGTGCATTTTAAATCTGTTAACTTATACTGTAGTTGGTCTTTACTGTACATGATATTACAGAATTGTATATGATGTTTATATGAAATAGCACGAAAAATCTGAAGCTATACTAAAAATACTGTGAATTATTGCAGGAATAACATAACCAAAGACTAATGACTCTATGTTTTACTTTACTTTGCAAATATACAGCAAATATTGAAACGCCATGATAACTACATACTATAGCTGATGCTGATGCTGACACGGTCAGTTTACTAGACCTCAGGTGTACTACAATACATATAAATGGAATGTATGTACAGTACTGTATGTGACAATTCGTGTTGAGCGAATCTGTACTGTTTCGCTTCACTGAAAAATTAGCAAAACAGCAAAAAACTTGCAAAGCACATTAAAGTCTACGGGTGACATTTTTGTTGTGCCAACTTTTTGTAGCAAAATAATAGAGTCTATGGGCGACTTTTTTGTCTGCTGCGCAATATTTTTGATGCATGCACAACATTCTTTACACATGCAAAACGTATCATTTGGCAAATTTTTGGCACCATTCCAATTGTATGATATGGAAGACTAATCTAAAACATTAGTATATGCACAGTACAATAGTGCCAATAAGGTCAGTATGTCAAACCAGTAAATGCTGGTAAAGAAGAAAAATGTTAAAAATATATTTTGAAACATTTTTTTTTCTTTGGGGTATAAAGAAGCCAAATAATAGGAAGTACTGTATTTCTTAAGTTGTATCTTATACATATAACTGGAAGAAGGCATGTGTAAAATTCATAAATAGGATGAAGCGCACTTTGTTTCTTTAGTGTGTATCTACAAGAGAATAAGAAGACAATACATAGGTAGTCAATACATAAAACATGTATTCTATTAAAAAAAAAAACTGGACAAACTTAGTAAAAGAGAAGCCTAACATGCAAAATAATGGCTGAATTAATGCACATTGAATTATTTTACAAAAGCTTTAAGGCTATTCTTAGAAAAATAAGCCACCTCAAAGGGAGTATAACCATTATGTAAAAATTCATTGACCTCTAACTCTAAGTTTGTCTTCCTCTAGAAGGAGTTGTTCCCCTAAACTAAAGAGACTTATATTTTTTAACCTAACTCTTCTTCTTTTGTGAGATACTGCATCCTGCATGAATGAAACAAGTCTATCAAAACTATGAACTACTTCATACTGCAACTATGTTGTTATCAGGTTTACCTTAACAAAAATATTATTTATTGAACATTTTTTAATGCACAGTCAGTAAGTCTTTGGTAGCCCTGCACACTTTTATCTTTGATTAACAGTTGGGATGGACAATTGTTCCGGGGTGGGAGAACTCAGAGTTACAAAAGTTATTAGTTGGACCAATGGAATAAAAATGTTGCATGTCCTTTCATATAGAAAGTAACTTAATTTAAACCACATATTAGCCTCTATGTATGTTGGCAGAGGATGTCCAGAATGTCAACATTGCATTAAAATGTCTGTAGGCAGTGTCAGACTGGCCCACCGGGATACCAGGAAAACACCTGGTGGGTCCAGGTGTCAGTGGGCCAATTTTGCTTCTAAACATTTCATGGTCATTCCCTATTTTTTTAAGAGGAAAAAATGCTTAATAATGGAAGAATATAGTAAGTACATATAAAGGACTAGGATAATAAAGAGGTTGAGTGAGGAGAGGAGGAATAATAGTTTGGAAAGTGGGCCCACACTTAGGTTTTCTGGTGGCCCTACAGTGTAATGTTTTTTTGTGAGCCCACGGTCTAAGGTTTTCTGGTGGGCCCATGGTCTAAAGTTTTCTGGTGGGCCCTTGGCATCTCAGTTCCGACACTATCTGTGGGTCTGGAAGAAAAATGATAATGTGTCTTCACACTAGCGTGTTTACAAAAACAAGCCTTTCTAGTCTAGATTTATCCAAATCCAATTGGGTTTAAGGTTGGCATTAACATATCACAAGGCCCACCTGAGACTGACACAGGCACCCATTTAGACAAAAGTGACCATATCAACCTAGATTATATATATTTTTTGAATGTTAATAGTGTCTTTACTGCCTCCACCCACTGAGTAACTTGCAATCAGGAAATTATCAAAATAGAGTATTACAATAAACCAGAACTAAACTGTTAAGTGAGTTTACCCATTTCTAAATGCAAATACTTAACACTAGTCACAATATCCACTATCTATTTAACAGTGACTTCAAGCTGAATAGTGACAGAGATAATGCTATTTCAGGAAGATGTCCAACATATATACAGTGGAGCACATTGGTATATGGTATGTTCTCTTCCAAACATCATACTATCTGCAAGGAGTTTTCACATGTTTATCTGGGTTTTCCCACTGTACATAACGCACACAGTTGTAGTGAAGTAGAACATGAAAAAGCCTATGTACTCGAGTATAAGCTGAGTTTTTCAGCATCCAAAATGTGCTGAAAAAGTCTACCTCGGCTTATACTCCGGTCAGCGGGCAGTAGCTGAGATTGCAGTCACTTTTAATCACTCCTATACCAACAGTTCACTTAGGGAGAGACTGCAATATCCCACAATGCCCTATGTTGGTTATATGAAAGATTAACAGTACGCCCTCTGTTGGTTATATGAAAGAATAACAGTGACTGCAATATCACACAGTGCCATCTGTCGGTTATATGAAAGAATAACAGTGCGCCCTCTGTTGGTTGTATGAAAGAATAACTGTGACTGCAATATCACACAGCTCCCTCTGTTGGTTATATTAAAGAATAACAGTGCGCCCTCTGTTGGTTATATGAAAGAATAACAGTGACTGCAATATCACACAGTGCCCTCTGTTGGTTATATTAAAGAATAACAGTGCGCCCTCTGTTGGTTATATGAAAGAATAACAGTGACTGCAATATCACACAGCACCCTCTGTTGGTTATACGAAAGATTAACAGTGACTGCAATATCACACAGCACCCTCTGTTGGTTATATGAAAGAATAACAGTGACTGCAATATCACACAGCACCCTCTGTTGGTTATATTAAAGAATAACAGTGACTGCAATATCACACAGCTCCCTCCGTTGGTTATATGAAGGATTAACGGTGATGGCAATATCACACAGCGCCCTCTGTTGGTTATACAAAATATTAACAGTGATGGCAATATCACACAGCACCCTCTGCACATGGTAGTGGGACAGTGGGACAGTGGGACAATGCACACAGTAATCCATTTGGCAATTCTCTGTCACCATGAACTTTGCAAAGAAGTCCGGTTGATCGCTGGGGGGGTCGCTTTGGCAGAATGTGCGCTGCTGGGAGACAGGGCTGTAGTTGTGTCTAGGCTTATACTAGAGTCAATAAGTTTTCACAGTTTTCGTAGGTAAAATTAGGTACCTCGGCTTATACTCGGGTCGGCTTATACTCGAGTATATGCAGTATATTTAAATTCAAATAAAGGTCACTTCCAGCACTGAGGCTATTTTGGTTCAATGTACCCAAATTATAAATCAGTTCAGTCTCTTTAAATAATGACCTTTAAATATCACCCCTCAAAAGTCAAACTTTACTTCTTCAACTGCCATAAATTGGATAACCAGACATTTTTATCATGCTGCTATAAAAACGTCTGGACAGAAAAAATCACACTACATATATCTTATTTCAGAGGCAAATGATAATATAAATCACATTATTAGAATAGAATAATACAGGTATTTGATCAATTATCTGGACTTTTTGGGACTTGGGTTTTTTTATTTTGGATAAGAGGTTTTTCCATATTCTGGATCCCCATATAAATCTACTAAACATGTTTAAACATGAAATGAACCCGATAGGACTGTTTTGCCACCAGTATGAATCAATTCATGTTAGTTACAATCAAGCACAAAGTACATTTTAATTATTGCAGAAAAAAAGGAAGATGACTTTCTTGTATATTTCCTTTTTCAGAGCTTTCTGTATATCTTGTTTTTTAAATAAGGTATTCCATACTTTCCATATTTTTCAATCATAATTCTGATTCCATAAATTAATTTGATGTAGAAATTCCAGATGTTGAAAATGTTTGATCTTCCGTTTTTTATATGTTGAGGTTTTTGAATGAAATTTCTGGACCTTCTAATTCTGCACATAAACTGCTCTCTAGTCTGTAATGTTACTAAACAAAGCAAACAGGCTATTTTCTAAATGTGTTTTAATGACTATGATCCCTGGCAGCTAATTCAAAGAGAATAAAACATTATTGAAGGTGCTGTGGGGAACTCACAAGCTATAAAAAAATTAAATAATCAAAGTAGTTTCAACAAATTTGGTCATTGAAAAACGGATTGTTAACTACTAGCCAACTGAGCCCTGAAGGCAATTATATTTCTTGCTTTATTTGAATACATTCTTTCTGTCCAGCTGTAGGAAACATGTGAAAGTGTGCATCTGATCCCAGTCTGTTCTTAGCTGGAGGCTGCTCTGCTGTCTTTGTAATCTGCTCTTATTTGGACACAAATAGTAGCAATCTGGATGTACAGATTCACAACAGAGTAGGTTTAGGTGCCCCATCCTAGTAATTGTCCTATGATAACTTAGTTTACATTACTTTTTAAAAATAATGCTAGACTAAGAACGAGTACATATTTAACAAAATACAATATATAATATTATATATATATATATATATATATATATATATATATATATATACATACATACATATATATATATACATACATAGTCCATGAGCATTCAGCACACCTTAAAGGAAATAATGACCCAGGTGCTACTCTCGTTAGCAGTATACAAAAAACAAAAAAGTGAGGTGCACACCAGGAACGTTTTTTAAATAGTTAAAAAGGTTAAATTTTATTTAATGCATTTAAAAAAAGGTCAACGTTTCGGTCTGTGTCTAAGACCTTTCTCAAGACCATACATGCAACAGTAAAAATGTTCAGTGAATAAATAGCTAAAACCAATTGTACTCACCCAACCCCGTGCTACCGCATGACCCATGTGATTAAAAAAAAAAAAAAATCACTCCCCTCCCTCAGGGGGGTTAAAAACCACATGAAATCAATCAATGGACTATATTGAGACATACAAAATCCTTATTACAAAAGCAATTAAGTAACTAACCTGTTCCCATATTATACATTGTAACCAATTCTCAGGTAATGTTTCAAATATCAAGTCTAAGACATAATTTAAATAGATACAAAAAACAAACAGCATCCTGCCCAAATCACTTCAGCGTTGTTCCAAGAAACATAGAAGGGAACAGTGATCGTTTAACCCTGCCGGTGCCAGGGTGTTCAACTTTCTTATCCAAAACACTTCCATCTGCAGTAGAATTTTTGATCTATCACCCCCTCTCCTAGGAGGGGGATATGGTCAATGGCTATATATCGAAACGTAGGCAGCCTATGACCAACTGCCAAAAAATGTTTCGCCACCGTTTTATTTGTATAGCCATCGCGAAATGCAGAGGGAAGTGTTTTGGATAAGAAAGTTGAACACCCTGGCACCGGCAGGGTTAAACGAGCACTGTTCCCTTCTATGTATCTTTAATCACATGGGTCATGCGGTAGCACGGGGTTGGGTGAGTGCAATTGGTTTTAGCTATTTATTCACTGAACATTTTTACTGTTGCATGTATGGTCTTGAGAAAGGTCTTAGACACAGACCGAAACGTTGACCTTTTTTAAATGCATTAAATAAAATTTAACCTTTTTAACTATTTAAAAAACGTTCCTGGTGTGCACCTCACTTTTTTGTTTTTTGTATACTGCTTACGAGAGTAGCACCTGGGTCATTATTTCCTTTAAGGTGTGCTGAATGCTCATGGACTATGTGTGAATAAGTGTCTTTTGCAAGACTAATAGTTCAAGCACCCTATTTTTCGTTACTCGTTGTTGGCGATTGTTTTATTTTTTTGCTATAGACTGAATACTCTACAGACTCTACAAACTCTACAATGGATGAATATATTGATTGAGCATTCCTGTCTAATGATTATGCAGGAACATGGCACATTTCCGAGGCCGATGCAGACAGAGTCCTATGGCAACAATCACATACTGAACTACCCTGTAAATTCAGTGAGGCTGATAAAGCGGCAGAGTGGGAACGATTAAAACGCAGAGAAGTGGATTTGGATCTCCACGGCATGTTCCTGTCAGATTATTACAGACTTAAAAGGATACCGAGAGGCTTTAGGATCCGGAATATACCCACTATCGGCAGATCTAATCCCGAGTTCGGCTAAAAATGGATTGGGGTATTGAATAAGTGCTCCTTGGACCTTATGATCCTGGTGATCGAAGTGTCAATCGATATTATCAAAGTTAGGAAGTCGCTTATCTCACATGAGACGGAACATCAAGCAGTGCTGTCCGGGAAGCCTTTAATGCTGCACTATCCAAGGCGCACGCCTCTTTGGAGCAGTACAAGCAAGATTTGGTGTGCTTCAAAAAGGAGAAATTACGCCGCATTAATGAGGATTATACCAATTGCCGGGTGTATAGGTGGCTCAGCGGCGGACATGATCCCGATCAACAGGCTGGTCGCTTCAGACGTGCTCCAAGGTACAAACTGAAGAAACCGCTCAACACAGTGGATAACAGTTCAGGCGATTCAGATGGCGACGATATGTCTGCTGAAAGATCTCGGGGCCAGGAGGGAAATGCTGCGGTGCCGACAAGTGTGGAATCGCCCCCTGGTTCAATCCCCTTAACCCCCTCGTCTCCTTTTCTAGGGGAGTGCCCTCCTGAGAAGGACAAACCACCGCTAGGACGTACAAGAAGTATCCAACGCGGAGGGGGCAGAGGAGGAAGGGGACACAGACATTAGAGGTACCGATCTTTAATCTATCACAACATACACTGTCTGCTTCTGAGTTAAGTCTCTTACAAAAGGGCCTGTCTTTTGTGCCTACCTGTCATTTGGACTCTTTGGACTGGGATATTGATTTTTTTAAACTCTGCAGGGGTCTCTGTTTGAGGGATCATTTCGGAGATAGCCCTGGCATGACCGAGGAACCTACCAAATTGAAATTAAAAAGTCTCTTTACTCCCCCGTGTGTACATCCAACTATTAAATTGTATTAGGGTATGGAAGCCAATACCGTTATCCCACGGGTTAGACAGAACATTACTAAGGATGAACGGGCTGCCATTAAAACCCTTCAGGAGGACACACATTTAGTAATACGCCCAGCTGATAAGGGCGGGGGTATTGTGCTCCTGAACTACTCGGAGTACAGAGATGAAATATTAGGTCAATTAGGTACTAAAGATGTTTACAAACAATTGTTGGGGGACCCAATAAAATCTTTTAAGTCCCAAGTGGATGGGGTGCTTAACCAGGCTTTTGAGGATGACATTATTGATTCAACTTTAAAGGAATACCTGAAACAGGAATTCCCCATCTGTCCGATATTATACACTTTACCAAAGGTTCACAAAAGCCTGATTAAACCCCCTGGCCGCCCGATAGTCTCGAGCAGGGGGTCTTTATTACACCCAATTGGTATATATCTGGATGTTATATTATAGCCTGTGGTACAAAATACCCCTACATACTTGAGAGACTCCTCATTTACTTGAATGTATGAGATCTTTGGTGATTCTTGTCGGAAAGAAGTGTTGGCTGGCCAGTCTAGATGTAGTTAGCCTCTACACTTGTATCCCACATGGGGCCGGGATTGAAGCAGTGAGGCACTCATTAGAGGAATATGAAAATTATGTGGGCCCTCCTATCTCATTTGTATTGGAGTTGTTAAGACTAGCACTGACTATGAATTATTTTCGGTTTCAATCTGATTTCTTTTTACAGGTGTCTGGCACGGCGATGGGGGGCGGCCATGGCACCCTCATACGCCAATCTGTTTATGCATCAATTTGAGCAACACTATATTGTGCCTAAGTATGGGGACTGGATCCTCTTCTTCCGTCGCTACATTGATGATGTCATCATTGTCTGGAGTGGCACGGAGGATGAGTTTCAGTTGATGGTCCGCGAATTGAATGCCTTAGACAGTCCTGTAAAATTCACCCATGAGATACATCCTGAGTTAATACATTTTTTGGATATTGAAATTTAGAAACAGGAGGATCATATTGAATATTCGTTATTTCGTAAGTCCACTGACAAAATGTTCTGCTCCATTACAATAGTTCTCATCCAGGCCCTATGAAAAAATCATTGCCTATTTCACAGTTTTGTAGGGTTCTTCGGAATAACTCAAATTCAGAGTTGGCTGAACAACAACTGAGCAGCATGAGGTCTCGGTTTCTTGACCGTGGCTATCCAGAGCCTGTTCTGGAGCAGGCACTGGTACTAGCAAGACAACGGGTAAGCACACCATGAGCACAAACAAATACTCCCCCTAAATTTATTTATAGTACTAAGTATGCTACTGGGTCTCATAGAACCAAGAAGTTAGTGAGTAACCATTGGAGTATTATTCAGGCAGATGCGGGTTTGAACAGTGTAGTTCCAAAGGACCTGATGACCTGTTTTCGACGAGGCACAAACCTTAAAGACCTTTTGGTTAAAACAGATCCCGTAGGTTGTTATCAGAAGGGACAGAATACTTGGTTACGCAATGATCTACCGGGGTGTTTTAGGTGCCCGCATTGTACCTCTTGCAGATTCATGACACCGGGCAACAGTTTTTTGCATCCACAAACAGGTAAACGGTTTTTGATTAAACATCACATAACCTGTACAACTACTCATATAATATATTTAATAACATGTCCATGCGGATTGTCTTATGTCGGGAAAACCTATCAGACACTACGTCTACGCATGGATGGACATCGTTCAGCCATTAGAACGGCATTTCGCAATGGCTATACAAATAAACCGGTGGCGAACCATTTTTTGGCAGTCGGTAGGCTGCCTACGTTTCGATATATAGCCATTGACCATATCCCCCTCCTAGGAGTGGGGGTAATAGATCAAAAATTCTACTGCAGATGGAAGTGTTTTGGATAAGAAAGTTGAACACCCTGGCACCGGCAGGGTTAAACGAGCACTGTTCCCTTCTATGTTTCTTGGAACAACGCTGAAGTGATTTGGGCAGGATGCTGTTTGTTTTTTGTATCTATTTAAATTATGTCTTAGACTTGATATTTGAAACATTACCTGAGAATTGGTTACAATGTATAATATGGGAACAGGTTAGTTACTTAATTGCTTTTGTAAAAAGGATTTTGTATGTCTCAATATAGTCCATTGATTGATTTCATGTGGTTTTTAACCCCCCTGAGGGAGGGGAGTGATTTTTTTTTTTAATCACATGGGTCATGCGGTAGCACGGGGTTGGGTGAGTGCAATTGGTTTTAGCTATTTATTCACTGAATATTTTTACTGTTGCATGCATGGTCTTGAGAAAGGTCTTAGACACAGACCGAAACGTTGACCTTTTTTTAAATGCATTAACCTTTTTAACTATTTAAAAAACGTTCCTGGGGTGCACCTCACTTTTTTGTTTTATATATATATATATATATATATATATATATATATATATATATATATATATATATATATATATATATATTTATTTATTTATTTATTTATTTATATCATATATTTATTTATATAGCGCCGACAAAACGCGAATACAAGAGATCCTCTGTGCTCAACCCATTATCAATATATTTAAGACATTGAGACATTTTGTGCATTATATATATATATATATATATATATATATATATATATATATATAGATATAGATATAGATATAGATATAGATATATAGATATAGATATAGAGATATATATATATATATATATATATATATATATATATATATATATATATATTAGTCAGTTTTGCAAACCATACATCAACATTGGTAAGCAGACATTACAAATATGCAATACAACAAGAAAGAATAAAGATTGAAAAGAGAGCCATAGAGATGTAGAGGGGTAGTCGGGCCCAGACCTTGGGCAGCACAAATTAAGGGACAGCATGGCGCCAAGCTACACAAGAAATTTGCTTGCTTCCAGTGTGATTCCTGTAGAAACAAAGGCTGTCCATGCCTGCGATCCTGCGGGTGAGTGGGATGGGGAAATGGAGGATGCCGGCCTCCAAGCCCTGGGGATGGTGGGCGTATATAAAGGAGATTATGGGAAGGTAGGAGGGTAATTGGATGAAGAAGAATTCTCTTGTTTAGGTTTTGGCAGACTAATTTAGCCTAATTTTTATAGTGAGTAATTTAAGCAGACTAAATTGCAGGAAATCCAAACATTTTTGTGAAAGCTTTGGTTAACTACCAAACCAAATCCAAACCCTATTTTGCATACTGAAATGGGAAAATAAAGCATTTCCATTATTGTTCTAAAAGTTGATTTATAAATCTGAAAGAATAAGGTTAAGTTCAAAGTTAACAGAGTTAACAGAGTGGGTACAGAATGGCAGAAGACAGAAGAAAAGTGTTTTGGTTATGGTGTTTATAAAAGACAACAGATAAAGCACCAAATTTATTCTGTTCCCTGTTCTATTTAAAATATTCACTAACAATTGGGGAGTTATTTACTAAAGTACAATTTTTTCTTGTCAAATTCAAATTTATCGAGATTTATTATATCCCTAGGCTTCTAAAAGTCCAAATTCATTAATACTCCATCTCAAACCTGCCTAAGTCATGTAGAAGTCAATGGCAGATGCCCCTTTTACAATTAGAAGATATAATCTGCTCTGAGTTTCTTATTATAATCGAAAAATTTGTAAATTTGTAATTTATTCACAATTTTATTGAGATTTCTAATCTTTTTCTGCACCAAATTTTTCAAATTATTTTATTGATTAATAAGGTAAAATTATGTATTGGAGTTTGATTGAAGTTGTTTTAATGAAATCAAGAGAAAAAATTGGATTTTAGTAAATAATATCCTTGTTAAGGCCACTTTAAATTAAACAAACATCAATTATGGGGTAGCTGCTGTCTATACAGCGAGTACTGTGCACAGGTCCAATTAAACCAAAGTAAATATCAAAGACATGCACAGTTTCTCGCTTAAAAACATTTATTAGCGTATAATAACCACAAAAACTAACATTTCCAAGTACAATTCACACAAACCACAAAGCAGTGTCTCCCCCCCAAAACCTTTTGATTTGTATGTAACACATAGGTAACCCTTGAACCAGCAGAAAACAATTCTGCAGGCAATTAATACACAAATGTGCAAGTATTTAACCCTTGAACCTGCATCAAGTAATCCTACAGGTATTTAAGGGACATGACCAGCACCAGCCACACCTCCTCTGATGAAGCGCCCAATAGCGCGAAACGCGTCAGGAGGGTGTGGCTAACAACAGGTAGGCAGACTGGGGGGGAGACACTGCTTTGTGGTTTGTGTGAATTGTACTTGGAAATGTTAGTTTTTGTGGTTATTATGCGCTAATAAATGTTTTTAAGCGAGAAACTGTGCATGTCTTTGATATTTATTAAGGCCACTTTAAGCCTGCATAAAGACACTCAATTCTAATCCCTTAAAAATTATGTTAAAGTACTATATACTTGGGGGGCGTAGCATGGCAGCCAGACGTGTGCAGGTAGAGCTCCGTTTGTAACTCATCCTGATATCACCCTGATATCCTCAACTGGGTAAATTATCACCTGGGATATTGTCGGCATTGCCGAGCTGAACTACCAGAGCTGATGGGAGGCAAAAGCGGTCCACGCAATAAGACGGGAATCGCACAAAAACTTAGTGCGTACGCCAGAGAGCAGAAGCAAGATGGCGGTAAGGAGGCTTTGTTGCCTACCACACCCAGAGCCCAATTACAAGCTCCGCAGCAACCTGCGCCGGATGTGCCGATTAACCAGGTACTCACAGCGATAGCGGAATGCCAACCCTGATGACCACATTTACTAATAAGATAGATGAGTTGCGCACAGAGTTCTCCATACTGCGTCAAGATACCCAAAACATAAGAGAACGAACAGCGGCAGCACAATCCCACATCAGCATTCTAGAGGACTC
The DNA here is from genome assembly GCA_038501925.1 of Xenopus petersii. NCBI lineage: Eukaryota > Metazoa > Chordata > Amphibia > Anura > Pipidae > Xenopus > Xenopus petersii. Next base: position 116,765,284 of record CM076675.1, read on the forward strand.
CTGTGTCCCACTACGGGAGGAAGTCTCACAATTTCGCACCCAAATTAAACACGCAATCGCACACATGGAGGACCTGGAAAATCGGCACAGGTGCAACAATGTGAGAGTGGTGGGCCTACCGGAAGGAGTGGAGGGCCAAGACCCTGAGGCCTTCTTTACGGAGTGGCTGAAACAGCACTTGGGTGAGTCCACCTTCTCATCTTTTCTGGTGGTTGAAAGAGCCCACAGGGTCCCATCTAAGCCGGCACCACCGGGCCTCCCCCCTGCATCCATTCCTGGCTAAATTATTGAACTATAAGGATCGCGATGCAGCCTTGTCGGCAGCGAGGCGCATTGGTGATATACAATACCAAGGCAAAAAAATCTCACTTTACCCAGACTTTTCTACTGGTATACAGAAAAAGAGGGCCACCTTTTTTGGTGCCAAGAAGCGACTCAGAGATAATAATGTTCAATATGCAATGCTTTACCCTGCCAAGCTGAGGATACAGGCAGAAGGGAAAAAACTCTTTTTCACTGAGCCACAAGAAATAAATGACTGGATGGATGGGAAAGGTCTGAAGTAGGGGTGCCACCCTCATAATAGTAATGCCGCAGTATGTAACGCATCTAGCTTGCTCAGAGAGGGTTTTTTTTTTTACCCCATACAGTAACCGCTCAGTTGCCTTTTTTTTGTTTGACATTGGTTTCGTTCAGCCCAGGGGGATATCCAGGAAGGAGCCAGGACATGTTTGTTCCCCTAGGGAAGGTTTGGCCTGCCAATTGGATATATATTGAGGGGAATATATAAGGTTAAAGTTAAGGGTAGTATCTCTAATATGATGATACCAGGTGGGACTGGGATACTTATGGGATGTTTTGTTAGGATGTTTTATTATGTTTTTTTATTGAATGTAGTTGCCAATTGTACTCTAAATGCCATAGCTTCCATATGTAGGTGTTTGACAAGATGGATTGTGATATCACTGGTGACTGAGACTTGGATGCACTCCTGTCCCTCATACCTCTCCAATAGGTTCCCTGGTGTTGACCGCTCCCCCAAATTAGCATGGAAGGGCGACTTAAGCTAACATTGTGGAATGTGAGGGGTCTCAATGACAGAATTAAGAGGACAATTATACTTAAACATCTCAAAGATCACAATACTGACATAGCTCTGTTGCAAGAGACCCACCTCACAGGTAGCAAAATGATGTCCCTCAGGAAACCATGGGTGGCACATCATTATCATACGCACTACTGAATTTTGGCTTCATAACACAACTGAATGTATCACAAACAAAACATGGGATGCATACAAAGCATACATTAGAGGCTCATACATGAAATCAAATGATCAAGACATTCCGGACTAGGTATAGGCATAATATAGGGATAGCGGAGACAGAACTAGCCCAAGTGGAACAGGCTAATGCTAACAGCCCCACACCAGATACATAAGCTCACTTAGACTCAACACAACGTGACCTCAAGCTTCTACTTGTAGATGCCACTAAAAGATATCTAAATAACAGAGCACATCAGCTATATGAACATGGAGATAACAACCCACGACACATAGCCTTCCTAACTAAAGAGTTACGTCCATCTACTTCCATCCCACAATTAACATCGGCAGATGACTCGGATCTCACTCACCCATCTGCAATAACTGCCCTCCTTGCAGAGTACTATACTCAACTGTACTCCTTCAAACTCAATAAATCTGAGGCTGAGATCAGACAATACTTACACCTAGTTACTCTCCCCAATTTAGACAATTACCAACGTATGGAACTTAATGCTGACTTTACTCTAGAGGAAATAGAGGATGTCATCACCTCATTTCCAAATAGGAATGCCCCTGGCCCCAATGGACTGCCTGCAGAATGGAACAAAATTCATGTTAAACTCTTAGCCCCTAAAATACTAGATCTGTTCCAATCAGCCTCATGGTCAAAGGCACTTTCACCTTCATTCTATCAGGCAACAATAACGTTAATTCTTAAACAGGATAAGGACCCATCACAGTGTAGCTCCTAAAGGCCCATATCACTTCTTAACATGGATGCGAAAATACTTACTAAATTGGTAGCTAACCGCCTTAAGCGGGTAATCAGTCACCTAATACACCCAGACCAATCGGGATTTATCCCCGATAGGTCCACCTATACTAATGTTAGACGCCTCTACCATAATCTGTCCATTAAACATGATAATACAAACTTGTGGGCGATAGCCTCTCTGGACACAGAAAAGGCTTTCAACACTGTGGAGTGGATATATCTTTTTGAGGTGTAATTAAAATTTGGCTTGGGTGCTAACTTTATCTCCTGGATTAAAATAATTTACGAATCTCCCCAGGTCTCGGTGTTGGCAAATGGGCTACTATCCAAACCCTTTCAACTGACTAGAGGCACTAGACAGGGGTATCCCCTGTCCCCCTTACTGTTTGCGATCGCAGTTGAACCCCTTGCAGCCATGATTAGGAATGATCCCCGGGTACAAGGGCTTCGAGTGGGCAATAGAGAAAAAAAAATATCCCTTTATGCTGATGACACTTTGATCTACCTAGCGGATACAAATCACTCTCTAGATAATGTATTACAACTGGTGAAGCAATTTGGGGAGTACTCCGGTTTACATGTTAACTGGAATAAGTCCAGCATCTTTCCTATAGACCCTAACTCATGCCCCAGAATAGATCTACCCCTGAAATGGTTTACTGAAATGAAGTATCTTGGTATAACTGTCTCCCTAGACAACTATACTAAATTAAACTTGCAACCTATCTTAGCGACTCTTAAAGCCAAAATTCCTACGTGGGCATTACTGCCCTTGTCCTTGGTGGGCCGTGTGAACCTAATTAAAATGTTTACCTAAATTGCTTTATGTGTTAGCCAATGTTCCAACTTATGTATCTCTTCAATGGTTTAATGACATTGACAAGCTGCTTCATAAACTACTGTGGCCCAACTCTAAACCGAGACTGGCAAGGGCAATTATGCAGGCTCCGTGGAACCAAGTGGCTTGGCACTACCTAACTTTAGGAACTATTATCTAGCGGCTCAATTATCCAACGTGCAACAATGGTGGTACCCCAATCTGGACAATCGCGCGCTGACTCTTGAAATGCACATCATGGGCTCAGAAGATGGACTACAAACTCTTCCATTTACTGGCCCACGGCCAGGTCATGACTTACCCAATACGGTCCTATCCACATACAAATGCTGGCGGATTGTGTCAAAGAAGGCATATCTAAACACCAATCAATGGTCTCCAGCAATGCCATTATGGCACAACAGATTATAAGGGAAATTTCTCCAGATCCCAGATCCAAGCATTTGGGCAAATAAAGGAGTCACGGAACTTCGCCATATTCTTATTGAGAATGCACTCAAAACATTTGACCAGATCTAAGGTGAATATGACCTGCCGAACCACTATTTTTACCGATATCTGCAGCTTAAGCACGCCTTCTCAGCACAATTCCCAGGCAATACGGTGCAACTTAGAGAGCCTCGAATAGAGGATATTCTCAGTCAAGTGAAAGACATTTCAATACCAGCTAGAGACTTATTCAAATAAAGTTCCTTAACCGCATTTACTACACCCCAGTGAGATTGGCACGAATCTTTCCAAATTCGATGGACACCTGCTTCAGAGGATGTTCGGAGGAGGGTACTTACTACCACATGTTTTGGCAATGCTTTCATATACAGAAATACTGGAAAAATATTTGGGATTTTTTGCATATCCACTTGGGTCTTCCACATGTTGCCACGCCAAAACAAAGTCTCTTGGGCCTTACAGAGGACTTACCATTAAACACCAGAAACAGACTTTTGCTACTCTAACTCTTATTCTTTGCCAAGAAACTCATTCTCCTCCGTTGGAAGGACACTCGGGCCCCTCGGATTAGGGAATGGAAGCAGTTTGTCAATTCTAATTTGCCAAATATTAAGGCGGTGTATGTCTCTAGAAATTGCCCGACTAAATTTGATCTGATATGGGGCAAATGGACTGCACTAGATAATCTGATACAAACCTGAGCTAGAAAGACGTGGTTAGCAGGTCGGGAAAGGGATACTGGTCTAATTGAGATTGATGATGATATGTTCTGGGTTCTAGATGGCTGATTGCAATGAGACAATACAACAGATTACACTACCCCCTCTCTCTTATGGATGGACATCGACTGTGCACAATCCTACCTAGGTAATAATTGGAAGCGTAAACATGGCAATTTTTTGATTGTAAATCAAATTAATTTTTTGTTTGTTGAAAATAAATAAACAGAATTTTGAAAAAAAAAAAAAAAACTACTATATACTTAAACAACATTCAATGTTAATGCCAGGGGTGCTCTGGCAAGGATAAAAAACCTACCTTAAGCCTTCCACCAATCAACTGCTGTAGTAGGCTTTTTAAAGATCTTGGTTTGCTAGTTGCCTGAGCAAAGAAGTTTTTGGGTATCTCTGTGTGTTTGTCTCTCTCCCTCTGTCAGTTAGCATTTGACCATGGCCTGTCTGATTTGTGTTGATCCTTGGGTACTGTTAATGTCTAGCTAATTGGTGTTTGTTAGCAAAGGAAGATTATGCAGGACATTATCTGTGCACTGGTAATCAATCTCCTACTTTGCAAAGCAAAAGATGGAGTAGCTTTATTTATTTGCATTGGATTTAACGGAATGGGTGTGGAAGATTTGTGGTTCAAACTATTGTAGGCAACAGTAGGGGGCCTATCTACTAAGCCTTGAATTTTTCTGGTCATATTTTTACATTTTTTTAGATTTATCATGCTCCAAAGCTGCTAAAAATGCAAATCCAAAAATACTCCAGTTAAGACCTGACGAAAATCAAGTAAAATGACAGATGTACCTTTAGCAATTGGAAGATGCTATTTGCCTTTATGTTCTTCATGGGTTTTAAGAAGTTTGACGCTGGTTTTCGTTTGAAAACTCAAAAAATCTAATTTTTTATATATACTGTATATAATGTACAGTAAATGTCACAATATAAGGCTGATTCGTAATTAATTCAGGTTATTAGTGCATGGCAGCTAACCAGTATAATTAGGGGGTGATTTATCAAGGTTCGACTTGGCATTTTTTGCACAAAAACTCACAAATTCTAATTATATTTTCAAAAACTTGAATGTTTAGTATTTGTTAAGCAAAAAACCTCAAAAACTCAAGAAGAGGTTAATCTCCACCCCTATACCCGACTGAACAAAGCACATTCCAAGCAATCAAGACTCTTAGTCACTGCCTTTATAGCTTTTTCCCCTCCCCCTCACCTCTTATAATAATTCAGTTTTTTTGTGAGGGTCTTGTAAATGATGCCATCTATTAACCAGGAAAATAAACTTTCGGTAAGTATGTATTAATTTTCTTCTTTCCCTGGTTAATATGGCATCAATAACAAGAGGGATATGCATAAGCAATATTTCAGGAAGGGTTGAGAAAAGAAAAACATAACTTCCATGCCAAGAAAATAATTTTATTTATGTTCCAAACTGCCTCCAGGACACCTTGTCCAAATCTTGCTTCTGACATTGACCTTATGTCCAAGTGATAATGTTTTAGAAATGTGGAGAAGGAACTCCACATCGCTGCTTTACATACAGTATGTCCTCCGGGGATATGTGTGCATCAACAGCCCATGAAGCACTAACCACTCTGGTGGAGTCTGCCTTAATCCCTCTCTGGTGTTTGTCTTCCCTTTGCTCGATAAGCGCCTTGTCAGGCTGCAACTATCCATCTGCTTATGGTGGAAGTGGCTGCTGCTTGGCCCTTTTTTATTCCTTCAGGAATTATAAATAATTGTTGAGATTTCCTCCATCTAGCCATTCTCTCCAAATGAACGGATAAACATCTGACCAGATAAAATGTATTCCATCTTTTCTTGTTCAGACCTGGGTTATGGAAAATATGAAGTGAGCACTATTACTGTGTCTAGATGAAATTAAGTTAACACCTTTGGTAGGAAAGTAGTATTTTTTATTCTTAAAATGACCTTGTCGGAATGAATGATTATAAATAGTTCTTGGATCTCTTGCCAACAATAGAATGTTGTCTAGATAATGATAACTATTGATCTCCTGTTGCCTTAGTCATGCTATTAGTGTGATAAGTATTTTCGACAACACCCTTGGCAACGTTGCGAGGCCAAATGGTAGACAAGTGAATTGGTAATGCAGATGTGGTCCCACTGCAAAACAAAGACATTTCTGGTGTGAAGCTGTTATTGGTATATGCAAACATGCATCTCTTAGATTTATGGAAAGCATCCAATGTTTCAGCCTTGAATGGCTTAACCACAAGATATGTGTCTAGTTCCCTGTAATCTATCACTTGTCTGAAATCACCTAGCTTCTCATTGAGCATGAGGAGTGGAGAGTAAAATCCACCTTGCTATTGCAAGCATAATAATACCTGGAAACATTCAGGTTTCTTGGTTTTGTTACTGCACCAACCGTTCAGCATGAAGAAAGGCGCACAAACCCCTTACTTGCGTGCGTCAAAGCTCCACCAACTCAGTGACCTCAGCCTCCATATCACTCTATGTTGTACGCTCTCTTCCTTATGTGTCTTTTTGCTATGCTCAGGCCGACTCTTTGGGTTCAGCTACTAAGATGAGTCCCCACATCCTGTCTGCACACATGCCCCATAACCACCAGGTAAGGTTTTTGCTGTGATGTGCATCTTGCTGTGGTTATAGCTTACTAGCAGGCCAAATCAGCAATGCCACTTAAGCTCTTCAGTGGGGGAAAAAAACAAAGGTGCAAGAAAAACTTCCCAACAAGCTCCAATGGACCATAAAAAACTCTCTGTATAGGAAAGAAGAAAAAAGGCAAGAGGCGAGGGGACAAAGCTATATATTGTAGGCATTGACCAAGAGTCTTGATTGATTGGAATCTACTCTGTCCATTCTGGTATAGGGGGTGGAGATTACCCTCTTGTTAATGATGCCATATTAACCAGGGAAATTATTTTGACGTGCAAAAATTTTTGCAAGAGCGACCATTTTTACATGCGCAACTTTTTTGTCCAAATGCATTAAAGTCAAAATAATTTTTTCGTTTAACCATTTTTATGTGCTTGAAAATTTTTACACATGCGACTTTTTGTCTAAATGCATTAAAATCAATGGGCGTCAAAATTATTTTGATGCGTGACAATTTTTACATTATTTTTTCGCCTGGGAATTGTCGCAGCAGTTTTGCGAAACATTTCACAGGTGGTGAAATGCGGAAATGCACTGCAAATACAAGCCTGGTGAATAAATTCGCCCATCACAACTGCTGAGTTCATGTAGAAGTCAATGGCAGATGTGCCGTTAATATTCTGATCTGCGCTGGGTTTCGTTCAATAATCCAAAGATTTTGTGGTTTTCGGGCTTGAAATCTGAAAAATTCGAAAATACAAAAAATTCACATGATTCAGTTTGTTTAGGATAGCAGCTGCAGTATAAGCCTGGTGTGTTATCAATTCCTGCCCGAGTGTCTCCCTCCTCACTCATAGCTCTGGGCTCAGATTACAACAGAGTAGGGAGGGGGGAGAGGAGCAAACTGAGCATGCTCTTGCCTGGGGCAAGGGTGTTTAAGCTGAAGGCAGGAAGTCTGACACAAGGTTGGAAAAATGGTTAGCTTTATATGCAGATGACATTTTCTATTTCAGCAGACCCAAATGACTCCCTTTACCATGCTTTAAAACTGGCAGACCATCTTGGTAGGTTCAGCAGGCTTACAATAAATAAAGTGAAACCCACTATTTTCTGTATTGAGGCACCTCTATCAGAAGGGGACATTCAAGGGCTAAAATGGGTCACAAGGTTTAAACATCGAGGGATTACTAGATAAACAAGGTTGATGAATATGTTGAAGATAATATTGAACTGGTATTACAAACCTTTAAAGCTAGAAGCAGTCAATGGCAGTGACATCCACTTACTGTGTGGGGCAGGTTCAATCGGTTTAACATGATCTCTCTACCTAAATTTATGAATGTGATGCAACATGCTCCCCTGTGACTTTCCCTAAAGGTGTTTAAAAGCATAGCCTCTATACTATTTCCTTTTATTTGGGCCCACAAGCTCCCTAGGGTTAGCAAACAGATGCTAATGGCCTCCCATAAAATGGTGGACTGGCCCTCCCACACCTGCTATACTATTACTATGCCCCGTAACTAATTTATATACACAACTGGATCAACCCAGACCCGGATAATACCCTCACTGCGCTCCATGATACTGTGGCAGGCTCTCTAGAATCACTGCGTAATGCCCCATACAGGTAATAAAAAAACACTCCTGAATTGCAATCCATACTGGTGGCAACCCCACAGAAAATATGGGCACTGGCCTTCAAAACCAACTAACCCCCAACCCAACTCACCAAATGCCCCAATGTGGAGAAACTTTAACTTTCATGACTTTCTACAGTTGACAGACTTCCACTATTGGCCTGGGTTAGGGGTCCAGCATTTAAAAGACCTGCTAATGGAAGACACCTTCCCAACTCTAACCCAACTCAGAGTAAAGTTAAATCATTATACGATTCATGTGTACCGCTATCTCCAACTGTGCCATGCATTTATATCCCTGTTTGGGTCCCAGACAGTCAACACTATGACCCCATACTATGAGGGTAGATTATGGGACCCCAACCCAGGAAAACTAATCTCTGATCTGTACAAATCCCTGATTCCCAGTTTAGGAAAACCCTTTGACAGAGCAAAGAGTAAATGGGTCAGAGACATACCCCCACCTTGATTATGGGATGTAGAAAGAGGCAATAGAAGCCATTTACGAATATCTAACCTTTACAAGAGACACAATGGTACCCCACTAAGATTGAAAGATATGGATAGGAACCCCAATGCACTATGCCCCAAATGTTATTCTCCAGATGCTGGTATCTCAATGACCAAATCTTGCTACCTGGAATACTAACCACAGAAGTGTAGGTTAGTAGGTCTAGCACATGATATAGTCCCCTTAAAACAAAACCAGAACCCCACTCAAAACTCTATACTTTTACGCCAAGAAGCATGTTGCAATGAAATGGATGAACCCCCAACCACCGATTGTTCAACAATGGGTGCAACAAATAAACTGCTTGTTATCAAATTAACCTACATAACCAGACACTGCCCTCAAATATTTGAGAAGGTCTGGGACCCGTGGCTGAAGGCCAATCCAGAGGCAGACCCACTTGTCTGACAATACCAATTACTAAAAAAGAAACCCATCCCCGGAAATCCTCCCCATGACTCTTTGCTACATGCCTAAATAAGATTATGCTCCCCATGACTCGCTGTAATATTGTAAGAATGTAAACCCTTACTTTAGAACTGTCATAGCAAAGCATGTTTGTGTTTATGTTTTCATTGTGCTCTTGAGAAAACGCAAAATAAAAACCTTTTTTTTTTAATGTGCTTTGGTAGCAAATAAAGACTACACATATCCAAAATCATCAGATTATGCACAACAACTGCATCAACTAAATGCCTTTTCTACTGTTCACATACATCATTAATACTCTTTTTTCTGAAGCTTAATGCTTACCTATAATCTGCTGCTGAAGAATTAAAGTCCATAAAAGCTATCTGGAAATGTTCAGCAAATGAAGATATTTTCCACATTAGTTAGAAATATACTGCTCATATTGGTTTTATAGAAAGCTGATTTATAATAAAACCATGGAGCTGTTATTAGTGAAAATAATTAAAGTTATGGGCTTGTATAACATCAAATACTGCTGTCAGATAAATGTGTTTTATGAATATAATGTAGAAATCATCCATCAGTCCACCTGGGGCTTAATCAAAACAGTGGAGAGCAATGCTTATACTGCAAAAGTATTCGCTTTACAGGCTCTGTTTGGGGTGTGTGGCTTGGAGCTACATGTGACGTAGTTAAAAAGAGCTCCAGCACCTAGTCTTAAAATATGCTGTTTTTCCTCTGAAAAAACTGCACAAAATGGATTTGTGGGAAGTATCCAGCTTGGCCTACCCCAGAGAATACTTATGGGGCAGAATAAAGCCCAAAAGAGAGCCTCAGAGGCCGCATCAATGTTGGAGAAATATGCAAGCGAGTCCCAGCCAGCCCCAAATGGTGCTGGCAGCCATTCTCCTGGACCCGCTTCAAGTGAAGGCCAAAGACCAAGGTCACCCCAGTCTCCGGAGCCAACTTTATCTGATCTGCTGGCTAAAATCCACGGCTCCAAAGAATCATGCACCAGCCTCATATGTTTTAGAACGGACTAAATAAAAATAGAATTATCGATCATTAAACAAGACCTGCAGATGGTGCATGAAAGGACCGCAGCTAAGGGTTAGTTCTGTTGAAGACATCTGCCATCCCCTGCCGGATCGGGTCTTGAACCTGAACCAAGCTGTAGTTGCTTGTAATTCCAAATCTGATGATCTGGAGAATAGGCTGAAGCAGAACAACTAAGATTCATCAGCTTTCCGGAGAAAGCAGAGGGTAACTCCCCTGAGGCCTTTGTCGAGTCCTGGCTAGTCGACCAGAGGCAGAAACTCCTTCTCTGTGGTCTTCACTGTTGAGCGAGCCCATAGGATCCCCACTGAAGCACCAAATCCCAGTGGCCCCTTCTAGCCTCCTAATATCTCACCTGCTGAATGCTAGGGACCACAATACTGTCCTGTTGCAGGCGTGAAAAAAGTATGCTCTTACTCAACAGGCAACAAGGGAGGGCAAGGATATTTGGTAATTTCTCTGCAGAGGTCCAACACCAAAGATCGAAGTTCTAAGAAAATACCTGGTCATGTTGCCCTCCTGGAATAACCACTTCCAGACCTAGTTGGGACACTCCGGTTGGTAAGCCTGAACTACCTGAGCCACGAAAACATGGCCCCTACAATAGTAACCCTTCTAATATAAAACAGCTGGTATTTATGCAGGCACACTACATTTCACTCACCTATGAAAACTGTGGCAGGGTGTTGTCTTTTCCATTTTTTCTCCATTCCCCACAGCATCTGAACTGTAATGGGGGGGGGGGCAGTATGGAACAGTTCTCGAGGGATCTCTGACCTTATCATTCCCCTTAACCAAGGCTGTTAACTCTCAAGGGGCCAGATGAGTGTTACGCTCACACCAGGCTACTTTCCACCCACTAACTACACTAGAGGTGACTATTTTCCTTTAGTCCACGGCCATACGTGGCCGAGTGTAAGTTTACGCTCTTGATAAGTTATGCCTATTAGGAAGAAATTCTGCCAGAAGTTGGGGTTATGTGAGGTGAGAGAAAATGTTTTATTTTTGGGAAATATAACACTTTTAAGTTGTGGTTATGCATACCCCTTAATGTTCAGGTACTTGCCTCATACTTATGAGCTGAAGTACTACCCGATACAAAATGTTGTATTATCTATAAATGTCTGTCAAAGTTATAAGCTGGAATGTAAGGACCACAATAATGCTATTAAGCGCGGACTAATATTAGGCTTCCTCAAAAAATCCAATGGCAAGGTCTTCTTACTGCAAGAACCACATTTGGTGGAAGCTAAGGCACTGGCTATGAACCCCCTCCCCCTGGGTGGGATGGCTTTACCAGGCGCAATTCTCTACTCACTCCTCTGGGGTGGCCATACTGATGCATAAAAGTTTACCCTTTAGATTTGAGTCTATTAAGTCAGACAAGGAGGGTAGATTCATATTCATACATGGAACTATCCAATCACAAGAAGTCATGATAGACTCTATGTACATACCGCCCCCATACAAAGATGAATGTATAGTACAGCTGGTACAATTTGCAGCACAATATCCACATGCTTCTCTTATAGCAATGGGGGATTACAATGCAAATACTCTACCCAAGCCTGGATAGGCTATGTAGAGAACACACAGTAGGTACAGCTCCCCAATACAACTTAAATGTTATTGCAGATGCTGGTGGCCTAGTAGAGGCCTGGAGGCACTTCCACCCAACAGAAAATCAATATTCATGCTTCTCCACATTCAAGAATTGATCATACCTTTCTGAACCATAGGGCTCTTTCTTTGGTGAAGAATATTAAAAACCTACCTAAAGGTATTTTAGATCACACCCCACTGGAGATGGAAATGAGGTTAGAACCTCAGCAAAACAGACTTAGATGGTCCCTTAACCCTGTCTGGCTTCATCTACTCAACTACCCCCAGCCATCACGCTCCTTGTGGAGGGAACCTTGTTACAGACCTCATTGAAATCCAGAATCTCCTGAAGGGCACCTACTCTAAACTGTATTCTTCTACCCTTAGCCCCAGTGATATGCCGGTAGTAGAAACATACCTTTAGTCTATAGCGCTCCCCCAACTTTCATCAGAACATCAAGAATTCCTGGAAGCAGACTTATCCCTGGTAGAGGTGCAAGAAGCAGTTGACTCTTTCCCCAATGGGAAGGCTGCAGGAGCCGATGGTATACCCATTGAGTTATACAAACATCAATCCATAACCTTAGCTCTTATCCTTTTGAAAATGTATAACACTCCCATTCAAAAAGCTGCTCTGCCAGGGTCAATGTATGAAGCAGTGGTTGTATGCCTATCAAAACCAGAATCCTATCGTCCGATCTCACTGTTGACAGCTGATAAAGATACTGGCCAAAATCATATTAAACTCCTAAAAAAAGTAATTCACATCTTAATTGGAGATGACCAGTTGAGGTTCATGCCGGGAAAAACAACAACAACAATGCCTCATGTTAAATCTCACAGTGGAGCACCAAAACACAGGGAATTGGGCAGTGGCAGCCATCGATGTTGCCAAAGCCTTTGACACTATGGAGTGGGAAGGTATTTGTCAGGATCCCAAAGGTTCTGACACAGCTCCTCGGCGCAGATGCTAGAATCCACGTTGTGACGCAGCGTGTCCGGATTCGACGCAGCACGTTCAGATTTGACGCCGGCGGCATGACACTGACGCAGGCGGCGTGATGCAGGTGCCGTGACGTGATGCCTTTGGACGCTGAGGCCTATTTAAACCTACCTTCAAGGTCAGGACTTTGCTCAGACATCGTCTTGGCTAATTACTTAAGACTTCTTGGAAACTTTAATTTTGTATTGATTTTGGAACTCTTCTGACCACACTTATTGAACTCCCTTCCTGCTGTGACACCTAAAACTTTTCTACATTTCCGGTTTTGACCTTGCCTGTCCCCGACTATGCTGATCTCCTAAGCTAATTGGTTCCAGACTCCGGTAAGTCTGATAGTACTGAGGCATATGGGGTTTGGGCAGAAGTTCACCTTACTAATACAACTATTATATTTTGCTCAGTTGCCTCACTGAAAGTGGGCACCATTTGCTCTTACAAGGGGCACCAGGCAGGCCTGCCCCCTCACTCCACTTGCCATATCTATAGAGCCCTTTAGGCAAAATAACACGATCCAGGGTTGGATATCACAGGCAGAGGAAGACAAAATCCAGCTATATGCAGATGATATGAATATTTATCTGGGGCACAGTCCCTCAGGGAGCTGATTGGCCTCACTAAGAGATTTGGCATCATATCAGGGCTTAAAATTAACCCCTCCAAATCGACATTATTTCTGGTGGACCCACCCGCAACCAGGGAGGATCTTAACAATTGCCCCCTTCAGATATCTACCAAATTCAAATATATTGGGATTGAGATTGCCCTACCTATTACAAGCTTCTATGACCTCAATGTCGCTTCCCTCTTGAGCTGGGTAGACCAAAATCTCTTAGCATGGTCCTCGTTACCCCTAGACTCAATGGGCTGAATTCAGCTGGTTAAAGTGTTTCTTCAGCCTAAGCTGATGTATACACAGTGGCATGCTCCTGTGCCCCTCCCAAAATATATTAATTTTAAAACTTGACACTAAGGGGCCCATTCACTAAGTTCGAGTGAAGGAACAGAGGTAAAATAGAACGAAATTTCAAATGTTTTTTTTGGCTACTTCGACCTTCGACTACGAACCATTCGAACTAAAAATCGTTCGACTATTCGACTATTCAATAGTCAAAGTACTGTCTCTTTAAAAATTTCTTCCACCCCCTAGTTCGCCACCTAAAACCTTCCGAGGTCCCCATAGGCTTGCTAACAATTTTATGATCGAAGGACAATCCTTCGATCTATGGATAAAAATCCTTCGAAACATTTGATTCGAAGGATTTAATAGTTCGATCGCAAAATCCTTTGACTTCGATATTCGAAGTCGAAGGATTTTAATTCGGCAGTCGAATATGGAGGGTTAATTAACCTCTGCCCCTAAGCTACGGAAGTTTACAGTATTTGGGGCAGCAATGCGTGCAGACTGAGCATGGAGCTACTGAAAAGACCTCAACGAGGGGGTGGGATGGTTATGCAGGATTTCTATGCACTGTACCTTGCCATGCAGTTATCCCACGTGACCTCATTGAAACCAGGGGGGCCCATGCTCTGCTCTCTACAAGTTAACATTGCTACCCAAAAGGTTAACCCCCTTTACAAGCTCTCCTGGTTGCAACCCCTAATGCCATGAAGGCTCAGGTAAACCCTATCCTAGTGGCTGCTTAGTGGGTTTTAAGGTACATCAGCTAATGGAAACCACAGCTGTCGAGCCTGCATGATAAAGGGCCCTGTGTGGCCCAAAACGTTGCCATGTTTTCAAGTCTGCAATTAGCCAATAAAAGTCACTTTATGCAATACCAAAACAGATTTGTGTGCTACAGCAACTTTGGACTTGGTTGTAACCTTTCGACCCAACAGATCCCATACCTGTATTGTATTTTGTACTTTGTAATTTGTATTAAATTATTATTATTGCTTATTTAATGACCCCCTGTTTGTTCTACTAAGTTATTGTTCTGTTGTACAGTGCTTCACTCTCAAGTAGCGCTATATAAATAAAAATGTACATAAATTTATCTTCACACAATTTGTTTCTTTTCATTCTGTCTTTTTGCACAAGTTGGGTGTGAGATTTCAATTGACAGTAAGGCCCAATAATATATTTTAGGGGGACTCCCTTTTCTAGCAGATGTGTTAGAGCTTACGAAAATAATTAACCCCAGCACAAACAAGAACTAACAAAGAAACTGACTTTAGCATGTAGAAAGGCAGTATTACTGGTGATTTTAAAAGTGCATTGGACCTAACTATCATTGTAAATCAGACTTCCCAACTCCTGTATGAAAAGAGAATGAAGAGAGACAGATGCTGAAATGGGGAGAGCAAAGATTAACTTTGTTATTTCAGAAATGGTCAGAAATTATAATTGATTATATTTAGAAAAGGTCTTATTTTAGAATTATGAAGCCTATATGACATGTCCCCCCTTGGTGCTTATATAAGAAAGGCCAAATTACCACATACTAAATTAGAAAACATTTCCATATAACTATTTAATATATGGTTTGTATATCTTTATAAAATATGAATTTGCAGTTAGCTGTTAATTAAAACTCCCTGTTTAGCTCAGCAAATGTTTATATAACCGAATAAAGTTCTTACCAGCTGGGTGTTCCTTAAGCTGCAGCAGACATTGCATGACTAGACTGAATCCAGGTGCAGTGTTAATATTTTCCAGCAGCTTAAACTACAAACATAAAAAGCTTTTTCCCCCCCGACGTTTGCAAATATTGAATCAAGCTAATTGTGCCCTCATTTATTTTAATACAAAACTTTAAATAACGGTCATAGCATATTTAAGGCCAACATTTATTTTATTGCCAAATAATAACAAAATTTTAATTTTGTACTAAAAAATTTTTTGGAAGCATTAGTAATACAATATTAGTATGTAAGTTTTCAGTAAAGGGTCCTTCAGAGAATGTGCTCTCCATCTCTAAGAAAGCACGTTCTTACAATTTTAATTAAATTTTTCTTAGTCAACAAGTTCAGTAGATAATTAACAAATACAAATACTCTATCATGATCCAGAATCTCGCACTGTGATTTCTTTGTTGCAATTTAAGTTGCAATAATATGACACAATTACATCTACAGTATGTTTAAACTCAGGATCCATGACAAACTCAGTCCAGACTACAAAACAAAAATATTACTTTGGTTTGTTTGACAGATGATCTTAAGATATATATAGTAAAACAATAGTGCTTAATGCCTATTGATGTCTCTACTGAGTTTACCAAAACAGCTGTGAAGCCTTTCCAAATACATCAGTAAATGTTATCTGACCTTTGATTAAAGATTCAAAAAAGAGTCAAAAAAGTTTTCTGGAAATTTTTCTGTAGAACATACTCATTTCCTAACAATGGTGCAGATTTTGAACTAATGCATTCATGCATGGTAACAAATGAGCAGTCAAATTTGATTGGACTCTAACACAATGAGAATAATGAAAGTTAATGTCTCATTTAGTTACTATGGATACACCTATATTCTTGCTTCAGCCCAGAAGTGTAAATCTTTGAACGCACGCAATAGAATGTATACTTGCTTAAAACATATGGGAGACATCAGGAGTATAAGGGAAACATATATCAGGAATGGTCACCCAACCCAGAGGAAGCATAGAGAATGCTGTCATGGAATACTTGTTTTATAGTAGCCACCTTTGGCTTCAGGTGGGACTACTTAGATATCTTCAGGAGATAATTATGCATGAAGATCGCAGAGTTCTGGGAAATGCTGTTTAGAATAGTGATGGGTGAATCTGTGCTGTTTCGATTCGCTGATAAATCCACAAGTTTTATTCAGAAAAAGTGTGGAAATATACAGTTTATATATTTATAGCAGAGCAAGTGAATCCACACACACATATGCTCCTCACCTATTTGTTGAATATATTTTTGTATTAATTACTTCATAATAAGTAGCAGGTTGTATTATGCATGGCATTTTCTATACAGATGTTGTAGAAATCATGGAAAAGTACAAAAAAGTGAAAATCCTAGTAGAACGTAGTGTAGGTTGTGTTATGGGTTGGAAGTATAATGTTATAGCACATTACATTTGGTGTAGATTGCTGGCATTGAATACTAATGAAAAAACAGCATTTGTCGTGGGTATATTTTAATGAGTCTGACATATCAAATGATATACTGTATCTTGAAGAACAAGTTAAAAAGGTAATACAGTTCCAAGAGTCAAAGCAAGGCAAAAAAATTGTAAGATGTAAGTCCAAAGTTAAAAAAACCAATACAGTCATTTCAACAGTTAGGGAGATTTAATAAATATATGTATATTTGCTATTTATCAGTGTTATAGTATTTGAGAAACAAATGAATTGTTCACCTCTCCAGACATAGACTTGTGTGTGTCATCCAACAGATAATTGTGCATGAAACCATTGTAAACAAGTACCGTAGTACAGTACAGTAAACTAAACTATGCACCTTGAGGATGTATTGCCATTGGACATAAAAATATCTTTTCAGTTTTAATCAAGAATATTTGTGACTCAAGGTCAAAACAGCAATAATGAATCAGTTTAACTATACAATACAGACTGGAAACAAATGGTACATAGTGTGATCAAACTTTAAGGTTATCTTGCACCAATTTCATATCCTGTTGGTTTTGTCCTCATTCCAACGTGCAATAAGTAGATCAATGAATAAATATAATAAAAATTTAATCTTGCAAAGATCAGCTTTTCAGCTATGCTTGGTAGTATTTGTGTTCTAGAGCCACAGTAAGGACTGGTTTCTTTAATCTTGTTTTCAGTCTTTATACATTTTTAATTTCATTGTAAAGAAAGAGAAAATGAATATTTTAATTCCATTTTG
This sequence comes from Xenopus petersii, assembly GCA_038501925.1. Taxonomy (NCBI): domain Eukaryota; kingdom Metazoa; phylum Chordata; class Amphibia; order Anura; family Pipidae; genus Xenopus; species Xenopus petersii. Next base: position 116,782,974 of record CM076675.1, read on the forward strand.
AATTTTTTTGTGGACAGACAGTACCTCCATTAAATTGTTTTAAATGTAATCAGCACAGAAATACATTATTATTATGAAGGCAAACATCAGCTGTGGAACTTATTAATGTTTTCACCAAGGACATGTTGTACTGCACAGAAGGTGATACCTAAGAATTCATTTAGTCTTGAGGGTCCAAGAAAAGTATTATTAGTAAAAGTAAGGAGCTTATATAAGATGCAATGAGAAGCAATATCTCAATATGAGAGGGATGTACACAGATAAAGTGACAATTGCGTGAAATTCAATCCTGAAATGCGACTAAAGATGGCCAGTTATAGTGAAGGAAGAGAAGAAACATCTAACAGATCCCAACTTTCTTACAGTGCAAAATATTATGGGGTCCTGCACTTTTCCCCACAGTGATATGCATATTAACCTCATTCATTTAAGGTACTTGTGTTAAAATTGCACTTCCATAGGGCAGCTCAGTCTTTCCTGCCTTCTGTTCTAAATTGAGTGCTGCTGCTCCAGTTGAAGCAGGGGACCTTGGAGCTTCAACCAACTTGTGATCAGATTGTAGCTCCAAGGTACCCTTTACGCCCATAGGCGCAGCATGCTTGCTCCTAAAGAATTGGGCATGTCACTTGCACGCCAAACACTAACATGAAATTGCATCAGATCCAACACACCCTTGCAACCACAATAACACTGAAATTCTGGGAAAAAAGGTTGCTAAAAAACTAAGATGTTAACAGTCTAGTTCTGCAGGCATTTATCAAGGCTGCAAAAGCAAAGCAATAATGTAGCAGATACTCTTAGCCTGAAGGTGTTCTAGCCTTGCACGTAAGTACTTGCAGGAAATAATATCCCTTCAAGGTCCTTTACCATTATTTTTCCATTTTGAATTAATGCCAGTCTTGTTTTTAGAGTAATTAAGCTTTACTGTATAAACCATTGTCTGTACTGTAGTAATTTAAAATACCATAAAAATAAAAGTAGACCAGCTGCAAACACTACTTTCTACTAATACTACTATCAACTATAAGGTGAACTACCTGTTTAATTAATCTAATTTTCACTACTTTATAGCCCACATCTCTAGTTTGCCTACCCCCTTCTGTAAAGATAACTGAGTTGTAGTTGCAGGTTGTGTACTGCTATGCAAAATTAGTGGGAAATGCCTGTAAAAACCACTTCCATACCAACACCTTCAGCACAACCCTGCCACAGCACAACCCTCCCAATTGGCGGATATTTGCTCTTTGACAAAGCCCATTAGATTTGGGTGAAACGCGTCAGGTGCTCTATTCATTTTAAAGTTGGTTATGTAGGGTGCCAGAACGGATGAAAATAAGGGGCTGACACCACTTACTGTGAGGGTATGGTGTGGTGGGCGAAGTTGTTGGTATGGAAGTGGTTTTTACAGGCATTTCCCACAAATTTTGCATAGCAGTAGGCAACCTAAAACTACAACTCTCTTCATAGCAGTAAGCAATCTGCAACTACAACTCTCTGCAACCACCCCCTTCTCGTAACTTAAGGCAGCTTTTGCCAATTGTAACTTAAGGCAACTTTTGCCAATTGTAACTTAAGGCAGCTTTGCCAATTTGGGGGGCTACGCTGTGGGTGAAGGGGTTGGTTTACAAGGACTACTAGGTTCTGTGGATTGAAAAATTAAACACTTCAACACCCATGGGATTAAATGAGGAATTGAGCTATTCTTGCTTTTACTGATATGTGTCTAGCCTTACATTGTAATTAAGAACATGTGATTATTTGATTTTGGAAATATGAATATGAATGTTTTATTCCACAGTTTTATATTTGGACATACACTGGCATATGGAATACTACAAAAGGATCACAGAATTTACATAATTTATGGACTAATGTAACACTAAGGTACTTTGTATCCTTTTGACTGAGGACATTAGGATGAAAGATAGAATGATGATTGTCAATAATGGGGTAATTGACTTCACTTAATCACAAGGGGTGGGTTATACAGTGACCTCCCCTTTAAATGTTTTCCCTCACGCTTTTTGTAAGTAGCACTTGATGAAGGGGCTTGACCCCGAAACGTTTACTGGGATCTCACCGAAATAAAAGTGAAAACAGTTTGAATTTATGCAGAAGCATTGAAGTGAGTGTGCCATTTGTTTCTAGTTGTTGTGAATACTGGATGTAAGCTCTTTTTTACAGCAGAGCTAACATTGATCACCTCTAATCGATATACAGGAATCATAAAAGTTCTGCGGAGAAAAGTTTTGACATTTTGTACCACAGAACCCCACCGATTTAGGCCCCACTGACCTTTTGGGTTATGTGCTTCTAAGGGGGTGATCTGTGTTGTATAACATTGCATGTAGTCTACTACCCCTATTACCCCCATATTTATGACCGAATAATGTTTAAACATAGTGTTTTGGGGAGACCTCCACTAGCATACATTTACCACTTATCCGTACCACCAGCCCACTACCCCAAGTTAATCCGTCTCCCCGGTCCTAACCATGTTTTAATTATTACTGGACTTTTTTATCTTATTTATCAGTAATTAAAGTTAAGTTTTAATATTGTATAAATACGAGCTTGTGGACATCCTTTGATGGGAGGGTGCAAATACATGGGTCAGTTCTTTCTCTTTCTTGTTCTCTTAAAAGCTGGTACGGCATTGCTTCACTTTTTTCCCCTGGTCAGTACATGTTTTTCCCTAAATGGAACATCATCAGAGCAGGGGAATAAAATAACTGACTCCACTGTGTAGTGCCTAATATGTTGGCATCCCAAAGTGAATTTGGCTGTCTTTGTTAAAATACACATTTTTGTCCCCTATAAATCAAGAACTTGTTCTTTCATACTTTTACATTTCTTTCCAAGGGAACAAATTGAGAACTGTAATAGTTTAATATAGTTCTAAAGGACAACCAGTTTTGTACTGTGTTTTGTATGTCTATTCATCAAACGAATGCAATCATCTTAAAACTAAAGTTTGCTTCACTGAAATGTAGTTTTATTGACATAGTGTGTCTTCTCTGACTACAATTAATTACCCATTAGCTGTTTCAAATGGTTACAGGTTTTTTAAGGATCAATCCTGAAATGCAATAATATCGGATCTAGTAATCTCTGCTAACGCAGAAGACATTACAAATGTGCATGTGATATAATATTATAATACAGTATATATCAAATTATACTATAATATTGAAAATGATGTTCAATCATTTCATATTTATAATGATTACGATTATTATTGGTCATTGAGTGAAATTATCTTTAATAGTGCCCTTGTGATGGTGTCACTCCTACCATACAGTACTGCTCTACTATACTATGATGACATTCTTTCCTGTATTATCATGGTAGGCTTTGCTGTATTGTACTAGTGTGCATTCATTTAAAAACCCTAGCTTGCATTTGTGTGGGTGTGTGTGGTTACCTAGTTACACTCTCCTGGCCTAGTTTTTCCAGCTGTCAGATTGTTTTCACAGTATCTTGTTGAAATGCAGTGTTCTGTGACAATTACATTGAGGAGTCAGCTTTTGTTTACAGTGACTTAGAAATGCTAAAATACAAAAACAGTGGACGTTGCACTCCTATAGATGTATTAATCTTTAAAAAACTGATATATAAACAATAATGCACACCTGTAAGGCTGATCGGCAGATACCAGGCCGCATCACAGTAGCCCAACCAAATACTGAAACTTGGTATGTTTGTCAGTAGTCCAAAATTAAACCGACGTCCAGGGGAAATATCTGCCCTGATTTAATTATACGTATGTATGTAAGTGGAATGTGCAGTACTGAAAACAAATCTCCATTTTTTTACCCACAATGCATAAGAATTCCCAGAATTCCATCATAATAGTGGGCCTTTGCTAAGTCATACGGTATCTGTAGCAATTTGCAATAATTTGCTCTAATATGATTGCTTACTAGCATCTATTTTGTATGCAAATATCATCACTTTCAACTCTGTGTGTTAATAATAAAATCAGTGTCTGATTTTCTTACTGCAAATAAATTTGCAGCAATGAACTCCACCCCCTAAGGGAACCATGAAATTACCAATAGGTCAAGCTTGCCTGTAATTCCCTTGTACTTCCTTGTGTACTTGTGTGAAATTAATTTGAGCAGGTTGAACAGGAGCACTGCAAGTTGCATATCTATTGTACAGGTATAAGACTTGTTATCCAGAATGATCAGGATCTGGGGTATTTCAGATAATGGATCTCTAGAAAATCAAGTAAACATAAAATAAACCCAATAGGCTGTTTTTTCTTCTAATAAGGATTCATTATATCTTAGTTTGGATCAAGTACACGGTACTGTTTTATTATTACAAAGAAAAAGGACATTTTTTAAAAAAAAAAAAAAAAACTGGATTATTTAGATGAATTGGAGTCTATGGGAGATGGCCTTTCCATTATTCTGAGCTTTCTGAATAATGGGGTTCCGGATAATGGATCCCATACATGTATTGTTTTGTATTTTAGCATTTTGCATGAACAAGGAGGACCACTTGTGCTTAGGAGAAGCAGGCATTATAGTGCTGTTATAAGTGTCTGTATGTATGACTTCCTAAATAATTATGTTAAATAGTATTATAAATATAATATTATATTTGACTACATTGCATAACTTTATTTCAATGTCATTATAAAAATTGCATTGGTTTGTTCTCCCTCATAGTCTTTTTTGCTATTATTGAAATGCACTTTGCCTACCCTCATCAAATCTTCTTCACAAGGAGGCAGAGGACAAACAAAATCTCCGAAAACTCTCTGTAATTATTATTTTGTATGCATCTCAATCAGACATGCATGAATGTATTTCTTTGTTGCTGTTTAACAGAAACATCATGAACTTGAATCATAAAGTCTGTCACGGTCGGCACCCTAATATTCAGAACCAATGCTAAGCACCCTGTTCTCGGCTCTTGCTTCTGCGTTTAACAGCCGCCTTTCATCTTGGGAGGAACCCTCGGCTAATCGGAATGCCGCCAGGTCTTAGTAAGAGAGGTGCCAAGTAGGGATGTAGCGAACGTCGGAAAAAAAGTTCGCGAACATATTCGCGAACTTGCGCAAAAATGCGAGCGGTTCGCGAACGGTTCGCGAACCCCATAGACTTCAATGGGAAGGCGAACTTTAACATCTAAAAAAGACATTTCTGGCCAGAAAAATGATTTTAAAGTTGTTTAAAGGGTGCAACGACCTGGACAGTGGCATGCCAGAGGGGGATCAAGGGCAAAAATGTATCTGAAAAATCTGCCTGTGTGTGCTTGGAAGAGATAGTGTAGGGGGAGAGCTGTTAGTGATTTCAGGGACAGATGATAGTAAGTTTGCTGGCTAGTAATCTGCTTGATACTGCTCTGTATTGGAACAAAAAAATAAATAAAAGCAGTCCTTACAAGGACTATTGTTATTGCAGCAGTCAGCAGATGAGATCAGAAGCAGGACAGCTGCCCACTGCAGCTACATACAGAGCACTGCAGTAGAAGGTAGATTACTAGCCAGCAAAGCTACCTAAGCTTAAATGTCCCTCAAACCCCTGCAGACTTCTGTCCCTCCAATAACAGAGCACTGCAGTATCAAAACGTTTACTAGCCAGCAAACTTTCAACTGTCCCTGAAATCACTAACAGGCAGCAGCTCTCTCCCTACACTATCTCTTCAGCACACACAGGCAGAGTGAAAAAAAGCTGCAGGGCTTCGGTTTTTATAGGGAAGGGGAGTGGTCCAGGGGAGAGCTTCCTGATTGGCTGCCATGTACCTGCTGGTCTGGGGTGAGAGGGCAAAAAAAAGCGCCAACAATGGCGAACGTCGCGCGACGTTCGCGAACTTCCGGCGAGCGCGAACACCCGATGTTCGCGCGAACAAGTTCGCCGGCGAACAGTTTGCGACATCTCTAGTGCCAAGCGAAGGGTTTTGAACGAGCAAAGGGGCTCAATGGTAATGCAAAGTCTTTGAAGCAGATGGTCACGGTACAATGCGTAGACAGAAATCGTAGTCAGATCATGCTGGGTCGGGGCAGGCAGAGTACAAACGGAGTCAGGCAGGCAAGGGTCAAACCAGGAGATCAATCAGAAGGGATACAGAATAAGCAAAGTCAGATACCAGGCAGGGGTCAGGATACAGCAGTCAGAATCGTCAAAAAAACCAGGCAGGAATCAGAATCAGACAGAATACAGGCTCAGAAGCACCAGGAAATCACTACAGATGATCCTATCAAAGGCAGTGTAAAAATCAAAACTGTCACTTTAAATACATACACTTTCGCACCAATGCACGCTGGCGTCATTACGCTGACGCGTATTCACCTTTAAACATCGAAGAGGCGCGCCGCGTGCGCCCTAGTTATCAGCACAAAGAGGATCATCAAGACGACGAGGCGGATGTCCCCGCCGCACTACTGGACCACCAGGGAGGTACGTTGTTACAAAGTCACTTTTTTTTTTAAGAGCCTGTATTTAAAAAATCCCTTGAGATAATAAAAAGTACTTATGCATTATGCAGTCACTATATTAATCAATAAATAGATCACCCTGCATGGGTAAATCACAGCCACGATGAATATTAAGGGGCATGTTTACTAACATTGGAGATAAATATCTGGAGAGATTTCTGGAGATATTGCCCATGGCAACCAATCAGCAATTAGATTTAAACAGCCACAGCCATGTTAGAAAATAAAAGCAAAGATCTGATTGGTTGCTATGGGCAACATCTCCAGAAATCTCTCCAGATATTTATCTCCAATGTTAGTAAACATGCCCCTTAGTCTGAACTTTTAACAGTGGACCTTGCTTTGTTTTGTTCATTAGCTCTCTCTTTTCAAATCCAGTATGCTACTTTTTTCCTGTCCCCAGTAGCCTCTAAAAGCACAGTGGAAAATATAGTATAGCATCGCATGTATGCTTTTTGGCATATGACCAGTCCCCTGTTCCTGAGGTTGTGACCTTTACTTCTATCTAATACTTTGGCAGTTAATATACAAAGACCTTCCTGTTGATTTGGCACCTAAACAAGATGCTTCACTGCCACTATAGTGTCCTATATCAGAGGCTCTGTCTGTTATTTCAGCTCCCATTTACCTGCTTACTAAACCAGAGGTTCTGTTAGCTTTGGTATTGAAGAATTCATGACACAGATTTTGCTTGATGACAGATGATCTCTTACACTAGAGGTTCCACCTGAATGAAGCTTTCGCTTTTTTGTTATACGCATTGTTGATTAAAAGAGATCTCCTTCTAAAGGCAAAGTAGGATGAAATAGAGAGATGAACTGCTGCTCTGATTGTAGTATATTTTCCATCATGTTTTACAACATCCCCTAAGGTTTATTGACAATGGCAATGCAGTCTTTAGCTGCAATTTCCATCACATGTTTTACTTAATTTTCCCCTAAAACTCCACCAGTAATGAAAGTCCGATAAAAAGAGCCTAGATAAATGTAATATTAGGTGCTGTGTCCCATTTTGATTTTATACATTAATCTGCAGTGTCCCCACTGCCTGCCTGACCTTGCTTGAACCCTGCCTGGCTGACCACATTATTTTGTGTGGTTCTTCCTAAATTGTGGCCTTGTGTCCAACTTCCTTGCTAAACAATCATGCCCCTTTGCTCCTCCAGAACTCTTGCTAGGCTCCTCTCTTATTAAGTGCTTATATAGTAGAATCAGCTCCCAAACTTTGTCAATATTGTGGGTCCTGGTGCACGTACCCTGACTGGCCACCTTCCAATCCTTTCACAAGTATTGAATGAAGTACAGCACCACAAGTCTTTTCTATAAATAAAAATGCCTTTTTTGGAACACTAGCAGGGCCTGGAAAAAAGCTTGAAAAAAGCCTCTGTGTAGCCTGAAACGTCGCTTATCCAGGTCCTGCCAGTGTTCCAATAAAGGCATTATTATTTATAGAAAAGCCTTGTGGTGCTGTACTTCAATCAATTCCTCTCTTATTAAGACCTGGCAGCATCCGATTAGCAGAGGGCTCCTCCCGAAGTCAAAGGCGGCTGCTACAGGCAGAAGAGGAGACTAGATCAGGTAGTCTTGCAGTTGTTGTGGATTTAGGGTGCCGATTGTGAAATTTCCCTTTCATTTACATACATTCATTCCGTTCATCATTTTAAGCCTGTTACTTACGATCACAGGAAAAACATGGGGAAGGGCAAAAAATATATTTAATCCACTTTGAGTCCATATTTGTATTTTTAAACTGTGTTTGAGGTCCACAGATTGTAACTATGCTTAATTATGTATTGGATCATGATCTTACTAACAATTTATGTAAATAATTAACACCTCTTCTATTAACATGGTATTATAGACATTGGGATGTTTAGTATATCTACATAATAGAGATCCACGGATAGCCATATATTATCAGTTGCCTAAAATACACAAAAGTTTAATTCATCTTTCAGGAAGGAGGTATCAATTCACTGACAAGAAATTCATCAGATTTTTTGGATTTCTATTTGCAGGATACTGTACAGAAACAGTTATCTTAAAATACACAAACGTTTAATTGATCCTCCAGGAAAGAGGTATCAATTCACGTACAGAGATCCAAGGATAGCCATATATCATCATTTGCCTAAAATACACAAAAGTTTAATTCATCCTTCAGGAAGGAGGTACAATTCATTGACAAGAATTTCATCAGAATTTGTGGATTTCTATTTGCAGGATACTGTACAAAAACAGTTATCTTACTTGCGGGATACTACATGTAACCCTAATTTGGTTACTGTCTCTTTAAATCACAATTAACCCTTGGCAAGCCAGGGGCCCTGAGTCCCTTTTGAGTATGAAAAGTTCTGGGACCTAGGATTTACAGTGCAGTGCCTCCACCTAGGGAACACTGAGGAGCACACCTAAGGGAACTTCCACTAGGACATATTAAACACACAGTTTGCAAATAAAACAGATAAAACTTTATATAAACACATTAATGAACTTGGGCAATCTAATACACAATGCACTCCTGCACTGGGGAATCGTGGTACATGACCTAACTCACTATTAGGTACCATACAGTTTCTTCAACACAGTCCTTTTTATTATTAAAGTCCCAATCCTCTGGAAGGGGTTAATAACCACACAATTCAGTTCAAATAGAATGTCCCTTCCCCAGAGCTCTTATACCACAGGTAGGGCTACCTTTCCCAAAAGTACTTCTCCCTTTGGAACTTAGCAGCCGCTCCCACGTAGCAGGTAAATGCGCCAGACCTTTCTTCAAGTTGGGGCCCTACGCTTGTGTCCTTGCCAGTATACTCCCTTTGGTGGCTCACTCATCGGGGTGCTCTCAGAGGCAATGACACTGGAGATTACTGGCAGCTCTGCAGCAGGACAAATCTGACCAGTAGCACCTTTCTCCTTCTGAGTCTCTAGCATCTTGGCAGGGACCAGGATGGGCGATTTCTGTATTCACACAGATTCAACAGCTTGGCCAGTTTCACAAGACTTGGTTCTTGATGGATCTTTCACCACACAACACCTGTTAAACGCTGTCAGAGACCCTGTACAAAAGGCTCCAAAGTCAGGCACACCCTCTCTCCCAAGGATGCACTGGGGCACCCAGACAATCAGATGGCTCTCCAACCTGTAACTGAGCTGGATAATGTCACAGACAGAAAATGAGGAGAACGATTTATCTGATCCCCTATATACACATTTACTGACTAAACTGAAAGGTATGGAATGAAAAAAAAGAGTAGAGTATATATGGATTACCTGTGATGTATCTTCTCTATACTCTTGTATCCCATATGGAGAAGGAGTTTAAGTGGTTGGCAGTAAGTTAGAGAGAGAGAGAGAGAGAGAGAGAGAGAGAGAGAGAGAGAGAGAGAGAGATTTAGCTACCCTATGAAAGAATTTCAAATTCATATTAATACACAATTATTTTCAGTTTGAATTTTTTTTTATTTACAAACAAGAGGGACCGCTATGAGGAGCAAATTTGCTCCTTCATATGCAAATCAGTTATATTTGCCATTGCAAAAATTTTTGTTATGTAAGTAGAACTAAAAGGTCAGTGGGATGTAGGATTTGTGAACATATCCGCAACATTAAGGCCAAAAGAACAAATCATAGTGTTCCTAGGCATTGTTTTGAACAACACAATCAGGACCCTAGTGGAACTTCATATGCATGTTTGAAACAAGTACCGGCCAAGAGTGGTGATCTTCTAATGAGGTTAAGACAAAGGGAAACCTTTCGGATATTTAAACTGAATAACCTAAAACCTAATGGTCTAAACATAGATCTTGATCTTGCTGCATTCTAGTGGCTCTTCAATTACTTTGCCTCTCTTTGGCTATATATGTTTTAACTCTCACACTGCACTGTGTTTCCATGACAAAGGTTCCTGTGTGGGACCGAAACATTGGATGAATAAACCTTATTCCTTTTTTGACACTTTTTTGTCTGCTATTGTTTAAATCCTGAGAGTACCATCACTTTACACATTATATCTATATCTATATCTATATCTATCTATCTATCTATCTATCTATCTATCTATCTATCTATCTATCATCTATCTATCCTATATACTGTGTATATAAATATATATATATATATATATATATATATATATATATATATATATATATATATATATATATATATATATATATATATATATATATATATATATTGAAACTATTCAGACATTTGTTTTCGAATGAGTTTCAATTATGCCTCCTTGCACCTTAAAGGACATTTGCATATATGGGCATCCTGGGGAGGAATAGAGCTAGTCTTTATATAAAGTAAAGTAATAAACTCCCCAGTTGAGAGTGTAGTTGCAATTGCAATTACATTAGTTCTCAATCCCAGCTGAATAGAATTACTAACACCAGGAAAAAAAGCTATTTTCCCGGAATTGCGCTGCAGTAGGAACCGATAATATAGCATGTTCCACAACCTACATGCAATTTACCACTCAACAGAGTGAAGAGACACAAAACACAGCCTGTGTGCCCTAGCCTTGATAACACTCATTTTAATCAGTCACAATACCCAAAAACAACCCAGAGTCAATCTAGTTAAGTGATACCAGCAAGAACAACCATTAGAGAAAAAACAGATGAGCATGTTATTGATATGTGTATTGCAACTAATTGTTTCAACAAGAGTGAGGGAATAAAAGCATCTTATAAGAGTACTATGCTAAAATGTGAAAAGAAAACCGAAGGCCACAGGAAACAATAATTTTTTGTTGGAGCAACAAAATGTTATCTTAGATAACAAAAATATCAGAAATGTTAGGTAAGAAGCTCATAATTTTACTAGAAACTAGTAGAGTAATATGGATGTGCTTGCAGTAAAGAAAATATTAAATGGGACTTGTCATCCTAAGATAAAATTCCAAATCCTTTCATGTTAGACAACACAATAAACTTTACTTACATTGTATATATTATTTAAATGTTGTTTCCTTTCTAGGAATCCATAAATTATAGCAATTATGTAGGTGCCATTTTGTGGACACTGTTTTTAAGGTAAGCCTTGCATCATCTCAAAATCTTGCTTGTTCATCAAAATGGGGGATGATGCCCATCACCATGAACTGGCTACACAATTAAATAGTGAGGAGAGATGGGAAATGTGGGGAGTGTAGTAACATCTAGTAATAATGTAAAAGTAAGTGCCTGCCCCACCCATATGTCTAAGGCATAGAGGAAGGGTATGCAATATATGATTGACAGATGCAAATTTTAAATTTGTTTACAACAGACATGGATATTTTAATATATAAAACTAATTTGGATTTCACAGCTTTTTATGTCTGGATAACAGGTCCCCTTTAAGAAATCAGTACCAGCTTCATCTAGTATTTCTCCTACAAGAAGTAGTCCAGTTTTTAAACAGTATTCACATCGGATATCACAAATAAAATGCATAGATTAGAAAATAAAAACATACAATTAGTTAGAATTTATTAAAACATTCTGTGTTTAGCAGACTAAGTCACGGCTATGAACTATCAAGAAATGTTGTTGTATAAAATGCATATCCATTTCAGAATGTATTATTTAAGGGCAGATTTATGAAAGGTCGAGGTGAATTTACGAATGAAAACAATTTGAATTTCAAGCTATTTTTTGTGTACTTCAACTAGGGAATAGTCCAAATTCGATTTGAATTTGAAAATTCTCTTTAAAAATTCAACTTAGACCATTTGCCATCTAAAACCTGCCGAATTGCGTTTTAGCCTATGGTGGACCTCCTAGAACCTATTTGGAGTCAATTGGTGGACTTTTTTGTGGAAAAACTTTGAATCAAATTCGAGGGAATGCGATATGGACCTATTCGATCGAAAACTGACCTGTTCGACCAAAAAAAAAATCTTTGACTTAATTTTGGTTGGTCTTTTTGAATTCGAAATTCGACCTTTGATAAACATGCCCCTTAGTCTGTGACTAATGGGCTTATTTATCAAAAATCGAATTTGTGAGGTTTTAGAGTTTTTTATACTTCAAATAAACTCACATTTTAAATAATCAAATTATTGTTTATTTATTAAAAATCTGAATATAAAACCTTGATTGAATATAATAAAAAAAGTGAAAATGTTGAATTTATGCATTTACAGGCTCAAAAAAAAAATCATTCTGCGTTGAGTTTACCAGCTCAAAAAAAATGCAAAAACCCTCAAAAATTTCAAATAAAAAAATGTCTTGCCTTTTTGCGTAGAACAGCTCCCATTTGATGACTACATTAACTGCAAGCTTTAAATTCAAGTTTTTAAATTTTTTTGTGCTTAATAAATACTAAACATTTGAGTTTTTGAAAATATAATTTGAATTTGTGAGGTTTTGTGCAAAAAAATTATAATGGTAGCAAAAATTCTAATCCGAACATTGATAAATCACCCCCTAACATATGCAATATTCAGTTGCTATATAAGGGGGAGTATTTTGTTATATACAGTATCTCTTCCAACAGAAGTTCTTAGTGATGGGGTACTTTGGGGTATAGGTATGGGACCTGTTATCCAGAATGCTCGGCACCTGCGGTTTTCTGGATAAGGGATCTTTCCATTAGTTGGCTCTTTTTACCTTAAGTCTAAAAGTCTAAAAAATCAGTTAAACATTAATGAAACCTGCTTGATTGTCTACTAGAAAATTATGTAAACATGAAATAAACACAACAGGCTTGTTTTGTCTCCAATAAGGATTAATTATATATTAGTTGGGATCAAGTACAAGAAACTGATTTATAATTACAGGGAAAAAGGAAATAATTTTTAAAATTTTAATTATCTGGATAAAATGGAGTCTATGGGAGGCAGCCTTTCCGTAATTTGGAGCTTTCTGGATCATGGGTTTCCCGATAACAGATCCTATACCTATAAACATACAGAACATAAGGTCAATATTTTTTTTTACATTCTCTGACCTCATTCAGTTCGACTTGTGTAAAGAAAAATGTATAAATATACATTTATTTTTTTAAATTTTACTTACAAATAATGGACCCAATTTCATTTGATGTGAAAACCTTAAAAAAACTTGTTTATCATATAAAATCTCAATTTAGGTCTATGGAAATATGAATTTAATTAGTCCATCTCATCATTGCCAGTATGAACTTCATTACAAGCTGATAGGTGATAGGTTGCCTACAACAACTTGAAAAGGAGAAAGACATTTTATTACGCCACCTGTACCCCAGAGAAGCCAGACCATATTATATGGACTCCCCAAGATACACAAAGAAGGAGCTCCACTAAGGCTCATTGTCAGCAGCATAAATTCAGTGACATACAGCAATGCAAAATTCTTGGCAAACATCTTAGCCCTGTTGGTAGGCAATACAGTGCATCATATCCAGAATACCAAAGAATTTATATCCAAGATTCATGGCATTAAACTAGAGGCAAAAGTAACAATGGTATCAAATGATGTCACTTCTTTGTTCACACGTATGCATATGACAGAGGCAATTGAGATTGTAAGAAATCGACTGCAGCAAGATAGCACCCTCAGCTGCAGATCAAATCTCAGTCCTAACCAAGTATGTTTGTTGCTAGGTTTGTGCCTTAACACGACATACTTCAAATACAAGGACCATTTTTATAGACAGAAACATGGCTGTGCAATGAGTTCTCCAGCCTCTCCCATTGTAGTTAACTTGTACATGGAGGAAGTGGAAAGGACGGCCTTACTTACATTCCAAGGAACTACACGAGTCACCGGTTCAGATATGTGGATGCCACTTGGGTTAAAATCAGATCCAATGAAGTGGTGGCCTTTACAGAACACATTAACTCAGTGGAAAATAACATTTAGGGGCTGATTCACTAAATTCGAGTGAAGGATTCGAAGTAAAAAAACTTCGAATTTCGAAGTATTTTTTGGGCTACTTCGACCATCGAATGGGCTACTTCGACCTTCGACTACAACTATGACAACGAAGGATTCGAAGTAAAAATCGTTTGACTATTCGACCATTCGATAGTCGAAGTACTGTCTCTTTAAAAAAAACTTTGACCCCCTAGTTCGGCAGCTAAAAGCTACCGAAGTCAATGTTAGCCTATGGGGAAGGTCCCCATAAGCTTTCCTATGTTTTTTTGATCGAAGGATATTCCTTCGATCGTTGGATTTAATCGTTCAATCGAAGGAATAATCCTTCGATCGTACGATCGCAGTATTTGCGCTAAATCCTTCGACTTCGATATTTGAAGTCGAATGATTTCAATTCCTAGTCAAATATCGAGGGTTAATTAACCCTCGATATTCGACCCTTAGTGAATCAGCCCCTAAGTTCACAAGGTAGGATGTCCATGAGAAAAACTTGCCTTTTTGAACTGTTTGATATCCATACATGAGGGGGGTAATTTGAAAATGGAAGTATCAACCTATAATTGACATATTCACTCAACTTCAAGTGGCAGAAACTGATCTCCATAAACAAAATGGATAATAGAAATGATCATTAAAATGTACCTAAAAGCCACCCATCTGACATTTTATATGTCATAGTGTCTGCAATCTCATGCAAAAATCATTCGGGGGGGGCTCAACCAAGTCAATTGTATAGATATATCCAGGCCGGTACACCTTTTAAAGGGGTTGCTTTAAAACACTTTTATTTTTTGATGTTACTGTTCCTTTAATATGGCGTAGAGAGTGATATTCTGAGACAATTTGCAACTGGTTTTCATTTTTTATTATTTGAGTTTTTTTTAGTTATTTAGCTTTATATTCAGCAGCTCTTCAATTTGCAATTCCAGCAATCTGGTTGCTATGGTCCAAATTGCCCTAGTAACCATGCACTGATTTTAATAAGAGACTGGAATATGAATAGGAGAGGCCTGAATAGAAAGAGGAGTAATAAAAGCAGCAATAACAATGCATCTGTAGCCTTAGAGAGCATTTGTTTTTTAGATGGGGTCAATGATCCCCATTTGAAAGTGGAAAGAGTCAGAAAAAAAAGGCTAATAATTCAAAAAATATATAAAAAAAATAATTGAAGAACAATTGAAGGATTTTTATTCGACCAAAAAAAACTTAGAAAAGTGCTGGGGAAGGTCCCTATAGGCAAACATTGCACCTCGGTAGGTTTAAAGTGGCGAAGTATGAAGTCAAAGTATTTTTTAAAGAGATAGTACTTTGATTATCGAATGGTCGAATAGTCGAACGATTTTTACTTCGAATTGTTGAATCATTCGATTCAATCAAATTTGACCAATTCGAGAGAGAAGAAAGAAAGAGAGATTGTCGATCAAAAATACAAGCAAAGCAATTGAAACAAGCAGTTTTTGGCCAGGATTTGGTTTTATTTAGACCAAAAGCTATGTTAACCTTGATAACTATCTTGCAAATATGTTTTTTTTTTAATTTTATTACACAGCTGCCTACTGAGTGCATCAATGAGTTTACATTGAAAGTCTTTTGTTGATAATTGGATAAAAAAATGTCTGAAAAACAGAGTAAGATGTCTTGAAAATGGGAAATCTTCAAGATGATAATTGCCTCTGGTAATATATCCATTAATGAGTGACCTTTTATTCAGCATAACTTCTGATGTCTCTGTGATTCTGGATAGTTTATAAATATTTAAGTTTCAAAGTAATAAGATCAGTATAGTTGCTTATTATAGAACTGTTTATTATAACCTTGTATTCATGCAGCTAAATAGTAGATACAGTTTAATATTTATAAATATACAAGTATTATGTATTTGTTAGTTGTTAAATATGGATTTATTAGTTGATTCTGTAATGAGTAGGCATTTGTTGTACAGTATATGTAGGAAACTGCACTTAGTGATGGACAAATCTGACACGTTTCGCTTTGCCAAAAATTGGCGAAACAGCAAAACACTCCAAACACATTGAAATCAATGGCCTTTTTTTCACAGAACAATTTTTCAAACCATGCAACTATTTTTCTATCCATTATTGTCTATGGGCATCTTTTCTCAGCAAATGGAGGCAAAATATCTCCATCATCCCAGCAGTGGCAAGAGCATCATTATGACTTGTGACAGGCAATTTTTAGAACTTAATAGAAGATAGATGTAACACCCTCTTGGCGACCCCCCTGGTGCTAAGGTTGTACAGTCTTACCAATTCAGGTCCTGAGACTCCTTTTCAAGGTGAAAGGGTACTGGGAAGTTCCTCTCACGGCAGTGCCTCCACCTAATGGAATCCAGGAATACACCTGGGGGTGGCCCCATTATGAAAACAATAATATACACACACAGTGCTGTATAACAATATCAACTTAATGATAAAGATTTCAAGCCAAAGTAAACATGCATTTACTTCCAAATAATTAACCCACTAACCTAGGAATAGCTGCAAAAGCTTTCTCCTTTCAAACAGGCCTGGGTATTCTTAAAAAGGACACGCTTAACCCATTCTTAACCCATTCTGTCAAATTACCATCCCGTCTCACTTCTACCACTTGCCTCTAAACTCCTAGGTTGTTTTGTGTTCTCCTGTATTACTAACTTTCTACTCACATATGGTCTGTTAGTCACTCTACTGAGACTGCTTTTGCAGAGTTACAAATGATCTTCAGGTTGCCAAAGGTCACTTCTCCATTCTTATCCATCATCTGCATTTGATACGGTTGTCCACTCTCACTTGTTGCAGATTCTGTATTCACTTGGCATATGTAACCAGGCTGCATCTTGGCTTTCTTCTTACCTTTCTAACTTATTATTCGCTGTCTCCTATGCTAATTAAACCTCATCTCCAGTTCCACTTAATGTAGGGGTAGCACAAAGCTCTGTACTTGGTCCGTTGTTGTTCTCCCTGTATATTCTATCTTTGGAAGATCTCATCCGCTCATCCTTTAATTATCATCTGTATGCTGATGATATCCAAATATATTTATCCACCCCTTTATTAAAAGCTGAAACAAAGGCTCACATCTCTAACTCTCCTAGCAATCTCCAGTGCTACCTCAAACTAAACCTAACAAAAACTGAACTAATCATCGTTCCACCTAAGCCTGGTCCTACTGCCCTATTTACTATTTCTATTGACAATATGCTTATTAACCCTGTCAACTCAGCACGCTTTCTGGGGGTAATCTTTGATTCCTCTTTCTCCTTCTCTTATCATATTAATACCACTCTCAAAACTTGTCACTTTTCTTGTCCGTCCCTTCACCTGCTATGGCCAAAATGCTCATGCATGCTCTCAGAGTATTATTTTCTTCTCTTATCAGTTTTGAAGAACTCTCCTTATGTTATTAGGCATGGTTAACTCCTATTTGTCATAAATAAAATATGTTAATTATATTAGTTTTTTTTTTTTTTTTTGCTACTTACTAATCCTTATTGCAGCTCAGTCTTTATGCATATTGAATGCTTTTCTTTATTATCCATTGAGCAGTATGATTTTTTATTTTGCATGAGCACTGAGCAGATGTCAGCATTGCAATTTTATTGTCTTAAATGTTTATTTCTTTATTTATTATTTGTCTTACAGAGTGCCCGATAAGTGGATTCTAGGGCTTATTTATAATGGCAACGTTATTCGCAGATATTCAAATATCCTGCATGGCACCCATTGTTAGTTTGAGTTAATTTATAAATACATTTTAAGGACTAGTCCTTAAGGCACTCTATTAACATTACTAGTATACCAAAAAACATTCCATTTATGACGTATCATTTACTATATTTCCATATAGGTACTCTTTGGTTTGTTGAGAATTTACTGAAATATTCCCTTATACTCGTGATTCACAAATTACTGGTGTAGCATGGTTGGGAAAATCATATAGATGGAAAGTATATCCCTCCCAGAATCCTTTATGAAGCAGTGCAGAGGGATGTGAAAATGAGGCTCTGAGTAGCAGTGAGGTGATTAGCCTCACCTGGAGTAAAAAGGTGGGGTCTCAATTAAGGCTGCTCTCTGCCCTGGAGAGAGAGAGAGAGAGAAAAAGGAGAGCTACTGGAGGGCTGTGTTAGAAAGTTCTTATAGTAACTGCATGTTACCTGTGTTTAAAGCATAAGGACTTTTATTGCTGGGCACAAGTTTACAGAAGGAGACAAGTTATCTGGTACCAAGGAGTGGCTACCAGCTACTGCCTTAAGTGTTTTTGGAGCGGGCTGCTTCCAGGAGAAAAGCACAAGGAATCTCCAAAGGACTGTGAGTTAACAGTTTGTTTTGTTTGCTGGACTTATATTGCCCCAGTGGGAGACTGTGGGACCTTTGGGAAAAGGACATTTTCATTTATCAGTACAGCTGGACTATTTTGTTTACTGCCTTCCCAAAGGGTATGAACTGTTATGTTTGTGTTTAAGCTGCTGTGTTAAATAAATGCACACGTGAGATCAGCTGGAAGCCTGTGTACTGTCTACTATCTGTGTGAAAGGAGTTGCTGCTGCTGCTGCTACTACCAAAAGAGCGATCCCCCCACAATGGGTATGTCCTATAAATGTATACTTTACCCTCAGCAATTGATATCAATGAATTATTTTAAGAACACATTTCCAAGTGCTTCCTTTCAATATGCATTTTTTATTTACTCAATGTTTGCCTATGTTTGATAGATCTGCTATTGGCCTCAACTGCCTTTATGGATAAAATCTAATATAACTTTTTCTGCTAAATGTACAGCACATAATCTAATTTCATCAGTAGTTGCAGATAAGTCATTTGTTTTTGTTTATTAAAGGTTGTTGTGTGACAATGACAAGAACCAACAAGGTTTTAAATAGGGATGTAGCGAACTGCCGTTAATGTGTTCGCGAACACCGGCAAAAAAGCGAACAGTTCGCGAACAGTTCGCGAACTTCGAACGCTCGATAAAATCGTTCGATCGAACGATCGAAGGATTTTATTCGTACGATCGAAGGATTTTCGTTCGAATCGAACGATCGAAGCTATTAGATCGAATGATTTTAATTCAATCGAATGCTTATAATCGTTCGAACGAATGGAAATCGTTCGATTTTAGCGATCGAATGGTCGAATGGTCGAACGAAATTTTACTTCGAATCGAACGCGAACACCAATTGGCGAACGTCGCGCGACGTTCGCGAACATTCGGCGGACGCGAACAGTCGAAGTTCGCGCGAACTAGTTCGCCGGCGAACAGTTCGCTACATCCCTAGTTTTAAATAATACTTCTTCCCATATAAGCTAAATTTCTTTTGCATCTTTTAGTTAAAAAAAAGTAACTAAGCAGATGAACAGAGATACATAATATAGCTTTCAAATATATTTATATTAGGCTTCTAAAGCATAGGTTTTTTTCTTATATAGTTTATTATTCACAACCCCTTTTTTACATTTGTAATGTCAGACTACCACAGGAGGTTTTGTATTTTGTATAGTGTGCCTATAAAAATGAAGTGCAAAATGTTTTGTTGTGATTTAAGTTTCACAGTCTACTCATGCAGTTTGAATCTCCCTTTTATGCTAGAACATGATGTATGGGCAATTTAATTTGATCATTACCTAAATCCATTTTGGCCAAAAAATAATATATGGAATTAGTGTCCTGCATCTCACCTAAATAAAATGAAATAATTCTTTATTTATTCTTATACATAACATATATGTCATGCCCTACAGAAAGTTAACACTGTATGTAGGATGAAAAAAATAAGTTTTTTCTTAGAATTGTTTTGTGCCTAATTTGAGTGACTTGAATCAAACTGTGTGATTACTATTTTATTTTGTAATGTTATTTTATTTTGATTACTTTCATTGCATTTGGGGAGGCTTATTTATCAGAATTGAAAACCTATTGAACTCGAATGTGTGCTTATTTTTGAAGAAAAACAAATCTTAAAAACTCAAACCAATAGAAACCTGAAAAAAATCAAATGCAGGAAATTTGAATTCTACTCACCATTTTCCATGAGTCTACTAGCTCTTTAAAAAATGGAAAATATGTAAATTCCCATGGACTTCTACGTAGACTTGGCAGCTTTCAGAAGCCAAACTTTCAAGTTTTTAAGTTCTTGTTAAAAAAAACCCCTCAAATTGTAAAAATGTGAAAGTTATATCACTTCCCTAAGGTTGCAGTGTTGTTGGGTACATTAATGTCATCATCTCTATATTCTAAATAGTTATGTAATTCTATAGTGATATTGGGTATGAAACTGTTAAGAAGACCCATGGGATTTAAATGTATGATGTTTTATCTTTGTGCCTAAGGCAATATGGAAATTATGATATGATAAACTCCAAGCTGAGTAATAAAAACTAGTAGCTTATCCTTAAATTTGCATTTTGAAAGCTTGAGGTAGAACATTTATGTCCATTCCTATTATATCTAAATAATGATTTTACAAAAAAGATATAGCTTTTTGGGACAATTTACTCAATGTGTGTAAGGAACTCTTTGATCTACAACCAGGGGCCTTGTTTTTTCTATTGTAATTAAGCTGCAGGCAAGTAAGGGGTTATTTAATCCTGCTGCCTCTTCTAACCTCTGCTGGATCATTAAGCTCTCTTCTGTGACCAAGCCTTCTGTTCCTGGGTTCTTGAGTTCCTGAGACAAATTCTTGCATTCGTGTTTTCTGTAAATCATGCCCTGTCCTATGCTTGTGCCCCATTTTTTGACTCCTAGACAATGTCAGTGTAGATTTTAAACTTGTATATACTATATGAAAATATCAAACTTCAAAACATCCCTAGGATTCACATTTATGAATGTTCTTTGCACAAAAGGGCATTCAGGAGGTACGGTAGTATGCCGTGAACGTTTTTAGTAATTAAATAAAATGCAGAATTTAGGAAATTTTTGCAGTTTGGAGTAGAAATTTAAGACAGACATTTTGTGCATACTGCTACTGAAAAATGCCTTACCCTTTACTTTGAAAGCAGCTAGTAAGTTGCAGGTAAAACTTAGTCCCTTTGTAAAATGTATAATTAAGCAATTGAATTCATAATGAATCAGATGAAAATTGAGCATAGGACTGGCCAGATATGGGATGACTTTGACGTAGTTGGCTAGCTTAAATATATTGCAATATATGGACAAACAATCCCTGTTTTGTTTAAAGGGTAAGGCATTTTTCAGTAGCAGTATGCACAAAATGTCTCTGTCTTAAATATATTGATAATGGGTTGAGTGTAGAGGACCTCTTGTATTTGTTTATATGTATTTTGTGGTCACAGCCTCATTGCACCCCCGCCTAATGGTTTTAAAAATTAGTGGTGAGCACAACTTTCCCTTGTTTGTTATACTTGATTGTTTATGCCATAGAGGGTAATATAAGATTTTAGATATATAGGTGTACTTACTTTTTATACAGAAAAAAACATATCTTTTAATACTTTAGTTGAATGAATGATGGCAAAGTAAATTAGGGTTAAATATATTGATAATGGGTTGAGTGCAGAGGACCTCTTGTATTTGTTTATATAAGCAATCAAGTAGGCATTTCATATGAACGTCTTTGACATGAACTGTGATACATCTTCCCACTCATCAATGCAGAACTTTTTCTACATTGTCATATTTGAATGCTGTCTTCCATGCTCATCCTGATTCAAATCATCCCACCATCATTTCAACTGGGTATAGATCCAGGTTTTGTCTTGGCCATTCTATAAACCTTTCATTTTTGGTCATTCATTGGGTGGATTTACTGACATCTTTAGGGTAATTTTCATGTTGCAAGTTCAGAAGGTTGAGCCTCAGTATTCTGACTGATGGTTCCACACTATTTCCATTGCACTACAGACTATGCTTACTTTAGGAGACTGCTTTGTAAAAAGTGAACATTTTTAAGTTGGAGGATAAAGGGATTGCAAATGCAGAGTTTTCTAACATTTTGCAAAGAGTAGCTTTTCAGTGGAAACCCACACACCGGTTTTTCACTTTTGAAAAGCCATTAATGCATGCTGAAATATATTTGTGTGAATGTTTAGCTATATTTGACACCAGTAATGCCATATTTAGTGAAGAGTAATATTGCACATAGTATATATTTTAAAAGTCAATTAATATGTTGACTTTTGCATCAATGACCATGGATGTATTAACCATCAAAGTAACATTATCCCCTTGAGCAACATCAGCATCAACATCAACAGTCATATGAAGAATCCATAAGCTTTTGCCCTTGAGGAAAATAAGGAAAGATTTACTGTTAAGAAAAGGGCAAAATATTACGTAGGAAAAATATAAACAGACACATTTGTGCTGTCTGTTTGCAGTCAAACTAAATCAATAATTTTAATGTTGTATTTTTAGCCAAGCGAAAAATATATCACAACAAATATTCAGTCCGAACCAAATCTGCAACCAGAGGCAACCATCAGCTGCTTTAAAAAATTATGGTTTTGACCAAAGTGAGTCTGCTAAGTGTTTGACACAGAATCGAAATGCTGCCACAAAGATTATTTATATTTTGAATCCTATGAAAATATACACAATAATTACTGCATATAAAATAATTTGATAAAGTTACCATAGTTTTAAGTACCTGCACTTTTCTATCAGTTCTATCATATAATTGAATAACAAATACTACAATGATATTTTTTTCTGTGATATTTTTAATTTGACATGCTGAAACTCAAATTTCTTTTAATCTTTAGAAAAATAAAGAAAATTAACTATGCACTTTGTGTAAAGTGTATTTTGCAGAACCCTTTGCATCAATTTAGGGATCCCCAATTGTGATATTGCTGTCTATTCATTCAGACACATGATCCAGGCTATTTAGTTTATTTGGTTTGATTCTCATATGAATATAGATATAAACTTGACTGAGCTATGGTACGACATTTTTCCTTAGCTACTTCAGTGCTACTTTGTGCCTGGGTTTGAGATCATTGGCCTGCACAATGATCAATTTTTACTAAAACTTCAGTTTTTTTATAAAATCTAAAAATTAGAAAAAAAAATTGGAAGGAGGCAACGAGAGGTGGAAGAAAAATGGGGAGGAAAACATAAGGTGAATATAAGAGCAGCAGATTAAATGGAAATGAGTGGAGATACAAGATACAAGGAAATAGATGGCGTGGGCAGCAGAACAGAACATAAAAGAAAGGGCTGGATAGATATTACTAAATTAAATGTGAAAAGGAGAACAGAATTTGGGCTTGTGGAGATCAGAAGACATAATTCGGACACCGTAAAGTGAAGGATAGAAAACGTATATGTGGGAGAGCAAAAACCAAGAGAGGATGATAGAACAGAACAGAAGGGATAATGCTAATGGGTGTAAATGGGGATAAGAACATAATGTAAATATGGGTTAAACCTACCTTTTATCCACCTTATCACTGACATATTATATAGTACAGGTATGGTTATCTAGAATGCTTGGGACTCTCGGGTTTTCTGAATAAGGGGTTTTTCCATCATTTGGATCACCATAATTTGTCTACTAAAAATATAATTTAAACATCAATTAAAACCAAAACAAAGTTGTGTTGTCTCCAATTAAGGTTAATTATGTATCAACTGGGATCAGATACAAAGTACTATTTTACTATTACAGAGATAATCATTTTTCAAAACATGACTTATTTGATTGAAATGGAGGCTATGGGAGGTGGCCTTCCCTTAAAGGGGGTCACGCAAAAAAATGATTCCAAATCCTATTTTATCAAGTCAAGCAAAATTAACTTTAATTACACTGTGTAAATTATTTGAATCTTGTTTCCATCAGTCTGGGAACTCATAATTATAGCAAGGAGACAGGAGTCATTTTGTGGACACTGTTATCAAGGCAAGCCTTGCATCATCTCAGGATCTTGCTTGTGCACCAGAATGGAGGACCTGATGTGGGGAGAGCAGTGACATCTAGGAAGTGCTGAATGGAAAGTGAAAGTAATTGCTTGCCTAAGGCATAGAGGAGGGGCAGGCAATATTTGATTGACAGCTGAGATTGCAGCAGCTATGAATGCTTTAATAATAAAAAAAAAATTGGATTTCATGTTTAATTCGAAAATAACTTATACAGCTTTTTATGTCTGGGTGACAGGTCTACTTTAATTCAAAACTTTTTGTATAATGTGTTTCTAGATACTGGTTTCTATAAACTGTACTTGCAAAGATGTGTTGGGCTGACCTGCTTGGAATTCCTCTGTGCTTTAATAAATATGGCTGGGACAGGGCTATATGTACCATATATGCACTCAAGGGAGGCAGCTTTAAGGGGCCCATCTTTGGATGCCAATATGGTAAATGATTTTTTTAAAAAATACCCTTTTCCCTAACATGGGATATATTTTCATGAAATCCCCCAGGGTAGGAGGTGTTGGGCTAGGTTGCAGCGGGAAGTGATGTCATGTGCATGTGGGGTATGTTGTGATGTTACTTTCCACAGATGACATGAGCATGCAAGTAGAGGTCAGCTGCCTCAGGCGGCACTGGAACAGAATACATCCCTGCTGGAGGAGAAGCTTTTTGAACATTTTCTTTTCTTTACATGCAGCTGGTTGTTACACACTGCTCACTGATTGCTTGCTATAATTTACTGCTCATGTGCAAATGGGGCCATTGCTGATAAACTATCCCCTCTATCTATAAAAAACAGAATCAAACTGATCACATGAATTGTAATTTCTGTTGCATGTGGCAGAGCAGAATGCTCCTTTTTCATGCTCACAGAAAGATTACATGATGTTTGAGGAGTAATAAGTAGAAACAAGTTGTGTCTCGTGCCCATAGGCAACAGCTTATAGAATCTACACATGGATGTCAGACTGCAGGGTAAAAGCTTAGCTTGTTTGCACTTATAAGTGCTCCTGTACTTGCAGCCCTACCCACAGTAAATTAACTCTGTAATGTATGGTTGATTAATAATTTGGCTACATTCCATGTTGTATGATGCTTTGGTTCTAAATACTGGTTAGTCATCCAGTGTAAGAAGTAGAATGACTACATACAGTAAGTAATTTAAAAAGGTGATTTGGTGTCAATGCAATGTGTCTACCCCTTTGGAAGTTTTCATGTTTTATTGTCATAGAACATTCAATCACAGTGGATTTAATTTTGTTTTTCTCTGACGCTGATCAACAGAAATAGACCTTTTTACGTCAAAGTGAAAACAGGCATGTTATGTGACATAAAAAGTAATTCATGCAAGTCTAACTAAACAGGCTTGATTGGCATTTTCACAGCATGCAAATACAGTAATCAGAGGGGGAGGATAACACATAATCCCCCAGTCAGTTGCAGAGCTGATTACATAGTTGTCATTAGTCAGTGACTTCTGGGTAAGCTTGTAAAAACATGAGACAATCAGAGCCTCACTGATCATTTTCACTTGAGATTCGCTCAACCTGCCGGCATGCCATTGGGGGATCTGTAGAAAGAAGAAAAATGCATTGCTGAATTTCAATATTTATAAACTCCCTGTTCACCAAATATATAATAAATGTTATGAATTATTGACTTAAAGACAGAAGAAGTGCTATTAGAGTTCTAAGATATTAAAATATGATTAAATTACATAAAACAAGTAATGTAGCTTGCGGCAATGTAAACTCATTTCAGGTTGAAACAAATACATAGAAAGATAAAAACAGACCAGAAAAGATGTAAAGGTATGGGATCTGTTATCAAGGAACCCATTATTCAGAGAGTCCTTTTTAAGCAAATAATTCCATGTTGGTGTCAATGCGATACTACTTTTTCGTTATGTTTAAATGTTTTTTTAATAGACATAAAAACATAAATACAACTTATCTGGAAAACCTTAAGTGCCAGGCATTCTGAATAATAGTTATCATACTTGTAATATAAACAGGCTGTTTGATTTTTTTTAGGGTGACATTTGTTTATTGGGTTCAAGACCCAACATAGAGGCAGATTCACTAACCGGCGAATTTTCGCCAGTGTCCGTTTCGCAACCATCGCAACACTTTTAACAGGCATAAATGCTCTCTGACTATGTCAATTCACTAATATGCGGAGTTTCATCCTGGGCGCTGAACGATGGCGACTGTTCAGTAGCATTACTTGGCTGTGCGAGCATTTCTTAGCGAAGATGCGCTAGCGCATTCATTTCTGTCTAGTGAAAATTCGCTAGTGATCTTGTGCTTAGGTCAATTTGCATTACGGCGGGTAAATTAAAGTTGTATAGAGGTCTTAATTATAAATGTTGGTGCAAATGCTTAAAGTTACCACTATTTCTTATACTGTACATGTTCAGGGAACCTTAATAAAGACAAGAGAGTTAATATAATGCCCT
Source organism: Xenopus petersii (assembly GCA_038501925.1). NCBI lineage: Eukaryota > Metazoa > Chordata > Amphibia > Anura > Pipidae > Xenopus > Xenopus petersii. The sequence continues at coordinate 116,809,602 of CM076675.1, forward strand.
ACACATGATCCCGCTGTAAAATGAATGTTCCATATGTTATGAAATGTGTGGAGAAAACCGGTTACTGCTGAACTAAGGGTAGAAATAGGGTTATTTCAGCCAAGCATAGAGAATAGCGAGAGAGACGGTAACTGTGCTTAACTGTGTGCAGAAGCGCATTTACACACAGAAATTACAGCAGTTGCCGGGGAGAGACGGGACCGGACATGGGATAGGCAACAGAGCAGGTACATGCCTGGCGCCCCCCAGCTTTGCGCCCTAGGCATGTGCCTACTCTGCCTACCCCTAGTTCCGGCCCTGCCTGTGGTTATTGTTAAACAAGCAATCCTTATGACAGGTGGGCTTCAGAAACTCCTGCTGTGTTTATGAAGACAATATGTAGACTTCCCTACTGCAGGGTGAAACATTGCCAAGTAATAAATTAAATTCCCTGCTTAATTGATTAAACCATACCTTAACACAGGAGCAATACATTAGCATAATAAAACATTTAGCTGTAGGTATCCATGTCAGTACTCACCGGTATTAACAGAACAAAATAGGAACACACAGATAAAATCATAGCAACATGTAATGCATAGTTTAGATTAACTGCTGCTTAGAGCAAGTATATATCAGGACCTAGCAGCTAGTCAGACATGTGCTCTACATCCAGTAGGGCTACTTGTTCCAGGTGATCAATAGCCAGAGCATATCATACTGCAGAACAAAACAGGGTACACCGATACAATCACAGCAATATGTAATACATATTGTAGATTAGCTGCTGCTTAGAGCAAGCATATATCAGAGCCTAGCAGCCACTCAGCCCAGTGATCCATATTCATTAGGGCAACTGATGTCAGGTATGCAAATTGCCTGAACTCGGCACACTGCAGGTCAGCATAAGACCATGTTAAATTTCAGCCCACTTACTTATATCCATTAGGGCTACTGGATTAAATGGGCCATTAGCCAGAACCCAGCACACACTACATATCAGCATAAGAGCATGCTAGCCCATTTATCTACTTCTATTAGGGCTACTGGTTTCAGATGGGCAAACAACCAGAAACAAGCACAGTGCAGGTACAGAATATGGACGTGCTCCTTACCTGCTGCTCATTGTGCAAGGCTATAAGCAGGCCTCTTTAAGCCACATATTGCAGGACACCAGATTCATTGTTAACAGGCAGGCATCACAAGATTATTGACAACAGCAGTTCTTACCTGAGGCTTTGAACTAATGTTCTAGTCTGCTGAGAATGGGCAGGGCCATCTCCACTTGCTATAGTTGGGCGTTGCACAGGAATCACCTGATTATACTCAGCTGGGGGCTGCATAAACAGAGGAATCACCTAATTGCACTCAATGGGGGGTCACATAGCCAGTAGAACCCCAGGCAAGTAGTAGCAAACATTGCACACCAGTGCCTTACCTGATCCAGGAGCTGAAGCACAGAAGACTCCAAGATATGAGGTAATGTGCTGGAGAACAAAAGGTCATGGACCAAAACCCCTGTCCCTAGGATACCTTATGGGCAGGCCAAATATAAAATAACAATAAAGGCCTAATAGGTTTAAAATAAAAGATTTTAAGTAGTAGGTTTTCAGATAAGGCATCCCATATCTTTTTTTTTTTGTGTGTGTGTGTGTTATACTTACAGTATGCTGCAGAGGTTTCCTTATTAAATGTGGTTTTAGGATTTGTGAGAATATGCAAATGCATGCATTGTCAAATACATTTGCTATTCAATCCATATTATTCTGTGGGTTTTTATAAAGATTATAAATGTGCCCTGACTGTTGACCAAGGATATATTTATGTAAATATGTATTATTTATATTAATTATAAATATGTATTCTCATATACACATAAACATAAGTAATGGTTCTTTAACGAAAGAGATAATTTAATCAAAAAAAAAAAAAAATTATATATATATATATATATATATATATATATATATATATATATATATATTTACAAAAGCTATTGACACATACCTACAGAAATAATACACACAAAACAAGTTATACTACATAGAATATATAACAAATATTTACAAAGACAATTACAAATATGTGTATGTGGGATGTAAATCCACTGCCTTCCTGATACTCGACCTTCCATTTGGTCTGGCATCTGTGTTCTCACTCCAGGAACTCCCAGCACTCTCTGCCTAACTTAGTCTATTGTATTAACCTAAAGACTGAGCATATATACGTGTCAGGTTCTGATTGGTGGTCTTGGGGAATAGGGCATGGGTTCCTGAGTCAGTCCATTCAAGAATCAGGACAATGGAAGGTGGAACAAGCATTTTGGAGACAGGAAGGACTGGATTCTCAGCTGCTCTTGGTCAAAGGGGAGGGGACTTAACTGTGTGCTAACTAGGGTGTATCTGAAGCTTGTATCTGTTGTGTCCTGATACCATCTAAGATGTAAATCACATACACAACATATACATAAAATATACACTTCTGCATATAATAAAGATATGACACAAGCAAGTCTCCTTAAGGTAACACTGACCTTGTTTGCATCTCCAGGTAATTTTTCACACTATTTCTGTTTCTGGATAGTCCAAGGAATCCAAGGAATCTCAAGTATGTAATCATGAGTACATAGCAATAGTATTTTTCTCTACATACTTTTTTCTTTCAAATGTATACAAGTTTAAAAAAGACTTTTTAAACAGGGAATTTGAAAATAGCTGGTGCACTGCACTGTGAATAAAACAGCTACAATAATGCAGTAACATTTACAAAGTCCATCTTGGCTATATTTTTACAATTTTCTACTATAGAAGTTGAATACTTTGCCAATTGTCTTTTATAATTGAACTAAAGTTGGAAAGAAAAAGAAATATTCTGTTGATGGTGCGTCTGCTGACTTGGCGAAAAAGCAACAACTAGTGGTAAACCAACTGGCCCGGTCCAAGAATTATAATTATCCCAGGCAATTTTGAAATGACATATTGAATGGAACCTGTTATAGTTACAGATAATATGATGGGAGTGATAATCAACCACAATTTTCTGCCATTTACTTGCTGGCCATGGCAGATATACATGTAGTATAGGAGCCCCTTAAGCCTCTACATATTGTACCATCCATATAACGCCTCATTAACATTAGGTACAAAAATGCCTTCACACTAAGCACAGGGATATTTAAGCACAGCTGCTAAAATATGGAATTTCAATGCATGAAAATGGTACATGTATATTTGTTCCTGGCACACATTAACATATTCTTTTTGAATTACATGTGGTCCCTGATACTTTCTAAATGTTAAATAAAATGCTCAAGGATTTTGTCATGATCCATGCTAAAAACTGGCACAGCCTGTTTAAGATTAGGGTATATTTGTGAAGGAACAAAAATTGAGTTCAGGTGAACTCCCTAGTTTCTTGGTCATATATATTGGGACATATTTATCAAAGAATGAATCTAAATTATCCCTTTGATATATACAGGTATATTATCTGTTATCAGGAAACTCGTTATCCAGAAATCTCCAAATTACTGGAAGACTATCTACCATAGACTCCATTGTAACTGAATTTTTTAAAAATTACCTTTTTTCTCTGTAATAATGAAACAGCACCTTGTAGGTGTTCTTAACTAAGTTAATAATTTATCCTTATTAGAGGCAAAATAATCCTATTGAGTTTAATTAATAGTTAAAGTATTTTTGCAAACTTAAGGTTTTGAGATCCAAATTACAGAAAGATCCCTTATCTGTAAACCCCAGGACTCGAGCATTCTGCATAAATAGTTCCATACCAGTATATACCATTTAAGTGGGGAAAATAAATGTCTATAAAAGCTAGACTTCTTGATTGGTTCAGAAATGAATGCGATGTAGTTGGCCAGTTTAAATAGATTGTTAAATGGGAAAAAACGTTTATAGGAGAGGGCTTTTTTAATAGACTTTTTAACAAAATGCCTTTGTCTTAAATACAGTATATTAATGTGAACATATGCAGATGATCTACGTGTGTGTGTGTGTGTATATATGTGTATGTGTATGTGTATATATATGTATATGTATGTGTGTGTGTGTATATATATATATATATATATATATATATATATATATATATATATATATATATATATATATATATATATATATATATATATATATATATATATATATATATATATATATATATATATATATATATATATATATATATATATATAGTAGAAACAAGAGATCCTCTGCACTCAACCCATTATCAATATATTTAAGACAGAGACACTTTGTGCATACTGCTACTGAAAAATGCCTTACCCTTTAAACAACACAGGGATTGTTTGTCCATATATTGCAATATATTTAAGCTGGCCAACTACGTCAAAGTCATCCCTTATCTGGCCAGTCCTACTCTCAATTTTTATCTGATTCATTAAGAATTCTACTGTTCAATTATACATTTTACAAAGGGACTAAGTTTTACCCGCAACTTACTTGCTGCTTTCAAAGTAAACTCCAAACTTTGGATGCCCTTTTATTAGACACCAGTGGGATCACCTGACTATAGCTGGGAAGGGTGGGGGCTACAACATGGAGCTGGTCACTGCTCCTGTATAAACTATAACAAGCAAGGGGAAGTTGTGCTCAACCACTAACTTAAAAACATTAAGAGGGGGTGCAATGAGGTAGTGACCACAATATACATATAGTAGAAACAAGAGATCCTCTGCACTCAACCCATTATCAATATATTTAAGACAGAGACACTTTGTGCATACTGCTACTGAAAAATGCCTTACCCTTTAAACAACACAGGGATTGTTTGTCCATATATTGCAATATATTTAAGCTGGCCAACTACGTCAAAGTCATCCCTTATCTGGCCAGTTATATATATATATATATATATATATGTATGTATGTGTATGTATATATATATATATATATATATATATATATATATATATATATATATATATATATATATATATATATATATATATATATGTGTATATATATATATATATATATATGTATGTGTGTGTCATTGATCTATATTTTGAATAGTTTAATGTCAATGTATAACTTACCTTTTGCTTTAGTGTGAATATGTGTGTGTGCTATTAATTTAATTACAATATTATTTCAAACTGCATCTCCATTTGGCACTCATTCTTCATTAGAAATTGCTGGAACATCAATTGCTGCTTAAATATGAATAGTATTTCCTTCAGATAATTTCCTAGCAACCTCTAAACCCTAAGGTAATAATATTTAACTGCAGCTTGCTATTCAGCTGTATGTAATCTTAAAAGTACACCTTTTACATTACTACCATATTCTTATACAACAATGCTGCTTAAATATAATCACAGATTATACACATCTTGAAGCACAATTGGCTCACTTTTGTGAATTTGGCAGGTGTAGATATAGGTAGGTCTCAGCCAAACAGGTTTATAGTAGTGTCATAAATAACCTAAAAAAAATGTTTTAAGCAAAAATTTGCAGTTTTATAGTGCTAAGTCTGATCTATGCAATGTATCTTAGATAAAACCATGGCATATAAAAAGTATGGTGCAAAGCATTATTTGGTCTGGCATCTGTGTTCTCACTCCAGGAACGCCCAGCACACTCTGCCTAACTTAGTCTGTTGTATTAACCTAAAGACTGAGCATATATACGTGCAAAAAAAAAAAAAAAATCAGCCGCGTCAAAATTGCAGATGGTGTCAAAATTAATTGGATGCCCCATGACTTTAATGCATTTGGACCAAATAGTCGTGCGTATAAAAATTGTCGCTCACGTCAAAATTATTTTGATGCCCATTGACAATGTGAGGCCGATTCACTAAATTCGAGTGAAGGATTCGAATTTAAAAAACTTCGAATTTCGAAGTGTTTTTTGGGCTACTTCGACCATCGAATGGGCTACTTCGACCTTCAACTACGACTATCGAACGATTCGAACTAAAAATCGTTCGACTATTCGACCATTCGATAGTCGAAGTACTGTCTCTTTAAAAAAAATTTTGACGCCCTAGTTCGGCAGCTAAAAGCTACCGAACTCAATGTTAGCCTATGGGGAAGGTCCCCATAGGCTTGCCTAAGTGTTTTTCATCGAAGGATATTCCTTCGATCGTTGAATAAAAATCCTTAGAATCTTTCGATTCGAAGGATTTAATCGTTCAATCGAAGGAATAATCCTTCGATCGATCGCATTTCCTGCGCTAAATCCTTCGAATTCGATATTTGAATTCGAAGGATTTCAATTCCTAGTCGAATATCGAGGGTTAATTAACCCTCGATATTCGACCATTGGTGAATCGGCCCCTTAATAGCAAGGTGGTGCAAAGTAATACACAGCCACAAATACTTTAAGACGGATGTAGCAACCGTAATCAAGTTTTATGAATAAAATAGAAGAATGCAATGACCACAGAAGGACAGCTACTATGGGAATATGTCAGTCTGACTGACTATGAAAAACATACAGTGATGAACCCAGGTCCTTAAAATGACATTTCTATAGTGTACTTGGGGTTAGAGTAATTAAAAAAAGGCATAGTTCACTTCCTGGCACAAAGGCCCAAGAGCTCTTAATACCACAGTTACTGCTACTGTTTTCCTGGAGCTACCAATATCCTCCAGCCCCCAGGCCAAGAAGCTCATTTGGAGGCCGTATAGGCTCTGTCTAGTAAATTGTAATAATGTATTTCTTTAACGCTGCCTGTGCCGGCTTTCATCTGAAGATGCATTATGCAGCTGCAGGAAATCTCAATTAAAGGTATATTTAATCCTGCCTCTTGGTTTACCAAGTGCTGGTTTATTAAGGCCTTCTGCTGTGGCCAAGCATTCTGTTCTTAGTTCTTCAAATCCTGCATTCTTGTATCATGTGTTCTTGCATCCTAAAGCTTTGTCTCCTGGAATACCGAGCATTGGTTCCTGCCTTAACTTTGTTCCCCCATATTCTGACTCCCATGTCTGACCCGTGGCCTGTTAATTGGACATTAAGTGCCAACTTTCCCAGTCTCTCCCACCAATAGCACAGAGGTTTGCCTGATCAACAGTTAGATAGTTTGTGTTTGCTGGAGTTTAATTCTAGAAGGACATGACGAAAAAGGGTGACAACTGTCTTCTTGTGGTAATTGGGGTTTTTTTGCCCCAGAATTTGTGCATTTCTGACGCATGAATTCACACTTAAGGGCAACAACAGAGCTTTATAAATACACCATATATTTTGCATCAGAAACTTCCCTCCTATGATCTCTATAGTGCTTCTCTTGAGAATGAAAGATAAAAAACAGATTAATTTCCACATTATAGAAGCTCACTATAATGAGCATACTTTGCATATATTTCATTTTCACAACTGTGCTTGCTTCCTTAGATGATATTTGCAACACTTATCTAAAATAGGCTAATTGAATTTTCCAGAATTACTTGCCAGATATCTAACACACACAGGAGAAGAAATCCTCTTGGATGACCAGATTTTCATCTGTATGAATTCTGTGAGTCTGATCAAATTGCAGTTTGATATCTGTGGTTTAAAAGGAAAATCTACTCTAATCTCTTTTTTTCATACCTGAAGAAATTGTAATTCTAAACAAGTCTCCAACATACATTACCTTTTTATTTTTAAATCACCATTGCAAGCAGTATCTGCCTGTACTTTAAACTTCCCTTCACCACTTGCCTGATAACAGAAAAAAATTATTGAATTGAGCTTCCTGAGCTGATTCTTCTTCAGTCATGAATTTAAATCCTACAAACAGTGGGGTAACTATCATATAGTGTGGGGGAACGGAGTGCAGAGTCTGCAGTATCGTAGTGCCTCTCCCCAACTCTATCTGCTGGTCTAGGGTGGGAGTGGGGGGCAAATGCATTCAACTCCACGTACTAGGCCCCCAAAGTTTCTTTCAAGGGGGGCCCAGTCAAAACTTGTTACACCACTAACTACAAACTATTTCCCTTCTTCCCAAGTCTGTTTATCATGGAACATGCAAGGCATTATTGTAATTGCTTTTTGACTGGAGGAGAGCTGACTATCGATAGAATGTATCAGTAGCAAAATTAGTCAAAACAAGCAGGGGAGGGAATAGTAAGAAAGATACTCATACTTTGTTTAAAAACAATTTAATTTTCAAAATGTTTTCAAAAGTTTAGAATCACTAAAGCAATTTAATTTACTTTATTTTGATTATTGTTCCCATTTATAGAGTTGAGTATCTATTCATCTCTGTTCATCTTTTTGAAAAATAAATGTAATACTTGGACTACTTGTAGCTTTTAAAAGATTTCAGTCTAGCTTTCTTAACAGCAGATCCTCATTCTGTTCTTCAGATGCATCTATTACATTGTTTGCACTGTTCTCATTCCTCCTTTTAGATATAGTAAAAGCATTGGCTTTCTTTGAGCTTATTTTACCTGGTGAGCAGTTTAAGTCGCTTTAGGTTAATTTAAAGTTCCAAAAAATAACATTTAATGGATTCTCTGTGTTGTTTTTTTTATCCTGACAATTAAATTCTGATCAATGTCTTTGTCACTTCACTGAACTGACAAGTGACAGCTTATTCCCAGAGTGACACTATCTGCATCTTTATTGCTCAGTAGAAGTAATACTTCTTATTTGCAATGTATAGAAGTGTATTTTACCCAGCCGCTAGTGTCTGTAGGTAATCTATAGCATTTATTTCCTAGCAGTTGCAAATAGACACTATAATTGTGCTTCTGCTCCCAGGAACAATCACTTATTTTCTCATTTCTGTAAAACTTTCAAGCATTAAGATTTTTAAAAGTCTGCTACCGAAAGAACAGAATAATGAAATGCTTAATGGAATGAAGCAGAGGTAAGCCAAGACATTATTAATAAGCAGCAAATAAGGCAGGTTATTAAAAGCAGATAAGTGAGTTGAGAAATCTACCCTCAAGTTGTCCGCTAGTAAACAATATAAGAATTTTCAGAAACTCCACACCGGTGAGAATCACATTGTTCAATTAATTTTCAATGAGGCCGAAACATTCTACTATTTTAGTAAATTGGCAAATTAAATAAATAAATTGTTAGAACATGTTTCCATTGATTCTATACAACCTCACCAGCTTACTACTTAACTATTTGAGATTTGAGAAGATGCACAATTTTTTTGGCACCTGTGTTTTTCTCTGCATTTTTCTTTAATCAAGAAAAAAACTCAAATTTTTTTTCGTCATTATTGTGAAGAAAAAGTTCATTATTGTGTGCACTTTACTACAAAAAGTGCTTATAAATGTCCAAACTCCTTTATGTACAATCAAATATAACATGCAGGCCTTACCTTGGGTCACTGTGAAAGCTCAAACATGTTTTGCAAAAAGCTACAGTGTAGACTAATTAGTTAGGTATCAATATTGTATGGAATAATTCTATACAGTTCAATCCAATAATGCTACAAGTCTAACAACGAATCTACTGCTATACATGGTGGTATCATATAATCAATAATCAATACTAGGGCAATCATCCATATCTGCAAAGGGGAAAAAAAGTTTCAAAAGTATATTAAAGGAGAAGGAAAGCTGCTAAGGCAGTTTATTGCCAACAGATTAGCCACAATAGTGCAAACTAGAACACTAAATTTGTTCTTTAGAATGCTTTACCATACAGCTCTACAAACAGCTCTAGAAGCTCTCTGTTTGTTTAGAATAGCAGATGTCATATTAGCGTGGTGTTACATCACTTCCTGCCTGAGTCTCTCCTTGCTCACTCATAATTCTGGTCTTAAATTACAGCAGGGAGGCGAGATAAGGAAGCGGTAGAGGGAGAGAAGAGCAAACTGAGCATGCTCAAGCCCATGTCCTGGAGGTTTAAGCTGACAGAAGCCCATATATATATACACAATAGAAGGAAAGAAATGTGGTGTTTCTTTTGACAAAGGACTCACAGTAGCATTACTTTGAGGGTTCACTGGTATGTTTTTGTAGACCTTTCTGATACAGCTTACTTAGTTTTAATCTCCCCTTCACCTTTAAAGAGCATTTTAGATTACTGGTTATTTATTTTTAATAGATACATATACTGTCTTTGTTTCCATTTGGAAGAATAGCTGTTGCATAATAGCCCCTCTACTGTTTCTAATATCAGCCATCTTAGCAGGGATAAACAATGGCCAATGGCGATTGCCAGAAAAATTTCTTGAGACTTGTGTGTATGTATATGAATTGGCCTAAATGTTTTTGAAATTACCCCAATGTTTTTGAACAATGGTTGTTGGATAAAACCCAGTATATGGAGGATGCTTATAGTCAATTAACTGTGATAACCCACTATGAACATATATATTGTAGGTTCAAGTACTCCACCATTTGCCTGATATAATAAGGTGGCCCGGTGGTTTCGACAATGATTTATTGATATTTGGTAGGAGGTAATGTATTATATTTTCTATCTGTACTGATACAATTGGAGGTCAGTTTGTAGCAGACTCCTTTGCCATACAATACATTTTAAGCAGATAATAGTACCAAGAGAAATACCTAACTTACTGTAATTATTGATAGCAGCAAAAATTGAATACCTATATAATGGAGTAAAAACTTCCTTGCACGGAAAGGTGGTTTCAATTTGAAATCTGCCATATGGAAGAAATCACAGCTTCTGTTTATTATATTTATAATTCTTATATAGCAACTTGGCTTCCATGGAAAAAATACATAGGGAAATGTCACATTGGGGACAATATATGTCACTGAACAGTAGATGTCTTGACTTAGCTAGATACAGTATATGGACTTTATCGGTTAAGATGATATTCAATATGAATAGATTTAGCAAACAAGATATATGATCATACTAAACATAGAATGTGACAAAATACCACATTCTGTAAAAGCAATTATATATGTTATATATAAATGAAATATACCAGGATCTGATTAACTAATTCATCACTTAGTCTTCAAAGCAAGCAGGCTGTGCAGGTAAGGACAGAGTTTTATAACACCAGGACCAAGGTTTGGGGTTGTAAAAATATATCATTGGGGAGAGGACACAAATTAAAATAGTATTTCCAGAAATTAAGCAGGTTTAGAAATAGCTGCAAGATAGTGATGTGTATAGCAATATACAGCAGAGAGATGCACAGATGAGCATAATCACCTGTAGCAGTGAAAAGAGATGTTTCATATTTCATACGCCATTCCTAGCACTTGTGAAATATTAGCACAAGTGTGGTGCCCTTGACATATATAAACATTTTGGGCACGTTATTAAATTATATTTTGAATGGCTATTTCTTTGTTTATTACATGTCTGACCAAACACATTTTGATATCAGAATAATTTCTTCTATATAAATTGTGTGTATTTTAGCAGCGGATAATACTTATTTTACTATTGCCTATTCATATTTAACAAATATTTTTACTTATTATTTATCCATTGTTTATTACACAGCACACCAAGGCTCCCTTTATTTGTTCTGTATATTGATTGGAATGCGAATTAAAAAGAGCTGTTCCTTATGTGGCCAGCTTGGCTTTGATATTAATCAAAGACCTAGAGAAAAAACAAAGGGTGTCCAGAATAGCAAATTTGGAGATGCAGGGATGGTAAAGTACACAAAAGGATTCTACACAGCAAAAGACAAAATTAATTATTCAATAAAGGTAGGTCATACTTGGATGAGACGTGCATTCAAACCTTGACTACTATGTTCTATGTAACTATGTAAGTCATATATTGTGCAAAAAACATTAGGGGCAAAACAAATGTAATAAATTATTTACTTATCAGATAAGGTGTATCCATATAGTATTCTTATAGTATTCTTACTAACCCCAGTGTACATATACAGTATACACATACTTAAAAATATGCACTATAAATCTATACCAATATCAATACTACCTTAAGATTACAATAGCCTTGGTGACTATGGTTGGTTGTTCGAGAAATCATCCAAGCCACTTTTAAAGATGTTAACCAGGGCTGGAATAAGGGGTAGGCAGAAGAGTAAGGTGCCTAGGGTGTAATGATAGGGGGCACTGGGAAGCTACCTCTAAAATTGCCTTCTGCCTACCAATAGTCCGCAACTCTCTCTTACTTTCCTTCCTTCCCTCTGTCATCCACCCCTCCTTCGTTCTCTGCTCCCTCCTGTCACCATCTTCTGTCAATCTCCCCTTGCTCCTGTTTCCCTCCCCTCTGTTGCTTTCCCCTCATTCCCTCTAGTGCATTCTCCTCCCTCCCCTCTGTCACTCTCCCATTCATTGCATTGTGTGTGTGTGTGCATGGAGAGGATAGTGTCCGGCCGGGTTGCCTAGGATGTACCAGCGATGCTTTAAATTAACCTCAGTTCCTCAGCTCTAAATAGGTGCCTCTCATTCTTTGAGAATGAAAGATCTCCTGCTATCTATCTACAGTATAATGTCCTCTGATGTAAAGAGTAATCATGTCCCTTCGCAAGCTTCTTTTTACCAGAGAAAACAACCCCAACCTGTACAGTCTACTCTTGTAATTTTCATCCTCAGTTTAGTTGCAGTTGACTCTACACTTATTAATATCCTTCTTAAGCACTGGAGCCCAAAACTACACTGCATACCAAGGTGAGGCACATGAAGAGGTAAAATTATGTTTTCATCTCTTCAGTTAATGCTCTTTTTATGAAAGACACCTTATTTGCTTTATCTACAAAATCCCCAGATCCTAGTCACACATTAATGTTATTTCTAACAAAGTGCATAACAATTTGCTGGCCAATTTTCAGTTTAGTCAAATTGCTCTTGAAAGTAGCAGCATCCTGCATAGAACTTATTCTTTACACAATTTAGTATCAGCAAAAATAGAAACAATACTTACAATGCCTGCCTAATGCCTAACAATTCAGAAACCAAAATGGATAATAGTTGGTTTTTGCTAGTTTCTGAAGGATGTATTGGACTTCTCTTTTTTTACAATCAGGGGCCCTAGCTGAAAACATGAAAAAGTGCCCAATGCAATTTTTCCTCCAGCACATGTTATATCTTGCATTGCATAATTAGATGCCAAACATATGCTCTTGGCCAGGCTCTTGGCCAGATAATGAAGTTAAATTAATTAAAATAAGGCATTTTTACTGTCTCCTCCACCACATGTTACAGCTTCGATTGCATATTTAGACACCAAACATATACTCTTGACCAGACTCTTGTCCAGACAATGAAGTTAAATTAATTAGAATAATGCATTTTTACTGTTTCAGAGTACAAGGATGGTGAACGTTACACTACTCCAGCTGACATTTGACATTTTATATATTGATATTAGGCTTGAGAGTGGCTGCTTAATCATGAAAAAAATATTTTTACAATATAGTTGGGCTGGAGTTGTTTCTAAAGATACAGTAGTTGGTACTTACTGTAGTACTAAATGTTCCAATTGAGGACAGGCTATTGACCCACTCAGCATTTCAACCTTGCTGTGATCCATTTCTATGACTTTGTGGTATACCACTTTGTGACTGATCTGCATTTCTACTTCACATTTTAGTTTAAAAACTGGTTGCTGGAAAGATGGCATTCTATGATAATGCTACATTTGAGATTATTTAGCTTTTCCATACAATCCATTCTAAAACTAAAGTAATAGAAGTAGCATTAGTAGTTCTTTATTATTTATGGTATGCTGTCTGTTAGTACTTCTTTATTATTTATGATAGTCTGCCCGTGTCCATCCTCAACTGGTTGTCTTTTACAACAGATCCGCTACAAGGGTTACATTTTTATTTATTGCTTATATTTATTGTTATGCCCTATTCTATTATTCTCAGTCTCATTTCAAAATACCTGCTAGGGTCATTAAGACCTGGTGACTAGATAGCATTGCAAATATTAAGCTTGAGAGTTGCAGCACATAAACTGTAAAACAATGAAAAAAACAAGACATTTCAACTTGCTTTAGAATACTATAAAATGGCTATGAAAAGGGCCTTTGATGATCTGTACCTATGCAGCCTCTAAAAATGTTGCTCCTTATCCTAGAAAAGATGATTGGTTAGAAATATTGTTTATACTTTTACTGATATATTTCCTATCAGATGATGATTTCAAGTGATTTATGTAAACGAATAAGTGAACTGAACATACATTTTAAGAGGAAAGTTCAGTATACAAACTAATTACCTTGACGTGGTATGGTGGCTTATCAATCTTATGATCATAATTTTGTAACTAAAAAAACCCCTGTCTTTGTAAATACATGCATCTGCATAGATTACTGATATGATAGGGGACAAAGGAATGTGCATTGATCAATTTTTCTTTTTTTCTATGTCTGTAGTTAATTTGGCCAGATCAGTAGCACTTCCAATGTATTTTAGTACATTTTTATGAAGCCATGGAGTGCTCTCACAATTTTTCCTTTTTGTACTTTGTATTGTAGCAGATTTATTCTGTTTGGAAGTTCAGCAGCTAAGCTGCAGGCCAGGCTTCCATGTGGTTGTAGCACCCCCACACCTGTCTCTTTAAATGGTGGAACAATTCCTTTGGAAATGGGTGTTGGTCTGGGCAGTTTCTCTCTCTCAAAAGCTGCAAGCGGGGGAGGTTCTCTCCCCTTTGAAAGCTAATGGCAGGGGAGGACTAAGCCCTATGATGAAAACCAATGCCCAGGTCGGGAGACCTTATTTTTCAGGTAATGCTCCTATGCCGGGAGGCTTTAGCATTTGAAATTATGACCAGAGGTAAATAGTTAGGGACCGCCATATGGGTTTTACCATGACGTGGTATGGTGGCTTATCAATCTTATGATCATAATTTTGTAACTAAAAAAACCCCTGTCTTTGTAAATACATGCATCTGCATAGATTACTGATATGATAGGGGACATTGATCAATTTTTCTTTTTTTCTATGTCTGTAGTTAATTTGGCCAGATCAGTAGCACTTCCAATGTATTTTAGTACATTTTTATGAAGCCATGGAGTGCTCTCACAATTTTTCCTTTTTGTACAAACTAATTACAACAAAGGTCATTTACAACACCAACAAATCGTTAAAATTGCACACCTATGTGCCTTATGCTGACATAAAGGGTGTCTACCAGTATCTGAAGATAATCTTTATACACTTATGAATTATGCAGTAAGAATACTATATGGATACACCTTATCTGATAAGTAAATAATTTATTACATTTGTTTTGCCCCTAATGTTTTTTGCACAATATATGACTTACATAGTTACATAGAACATAGTAGTCAAGGTTTGAATGCACGTCTCATCCAAGTATAACCTACCTTTATTGAATAATTAATTTTGTCTTTTGCTGTGTAGAATCCTTTTGTGTACTTTACCATCCCTGCATCTCCAAATTTGCTATTCTGGACACCCTTTGTTTTTTCTCTAGGTCTTTGATTAATATCAAAAGCCAAGCTGGCCACATAAGGAACAGCTCTTTTTAATTCGCATTCCAATCAATATACAGAACAAATAAAGGGAGCCTTGGTGTGCTGTGTAATAAACAATGGATAAATAATAAGTAAAAATATTTGTTAAATATGAATAGGCAATAGTAAAATAAGTATTATCCGCTGCTAAAATACACACAATTTATATAGAAGAAATTATTCTGATATCAAAATGTGTTTGGTCAGACATGTCATTAAGACCTGGTGACTAGATAGCATTGCAAATATTAAGCTTGAGAGTTGCAGCACATAAACTGTAAAACAATGAAAAAAACAAGACATTTCAACTTGCTTTAGAATACTATAAAATGGCTATGAAAAGGGCCTTTGATGATCTGTACCTATGCAGCCTCTAAAAATGTTGCTCCTTATCCTAGAAAAGATGATTGGTTAGAAATATTGTTTATACTTTTACTGATATATTTCCTATCAGATGATGATTTCAAGTGATTTATTTTATGTAAACGAATAAGTGAACTGAACATATATTTTAAGAGGAAAGTTCAGTATACAAACTAATTACAACAGGTCATTTACAACACCAACAAATCGTTAAAATTGCACAGACATGATTACGTTGACAGATACAGTGAGATTTACAGAAAATAACTGCTGTTAAAAGAAAAGCGTGCAATAAAAATATATTTCTTAAAATATTTCACTTGCAATTTTAATCACTTGGGTCTATAAATCCACTATGTGAACTCTTGAAGGCAATGAGCAAAATGAATGTTGATAAATACATCAGGCAATAGACTGTAGCTTAAGCAGATAAACAACCTTACATTGGAATAAAACCTTTAGTCATCTGTATCTTTAAATCCAATTCATTCCCTACAAATGCAAACATTTTTAACAGCTTCTACATTGTGTAAATGCGGGGATACATTTACTGACAAATAATGGCAGACAACCCCCTCTGTTAAAATAATTTCAAATCAACATTGCTGCAAAGGCTTCAGATAGCACTGAGTCAAACCTTTCTATATACAGTATGTGGAATCCCATATGACTCAAGGAACATATAGACAGTAGAGACAGCTACTGCCAAGACTACCCTAATGCAAAAGATTCACTTTTAAAGGCTACTACTGACACAACGCAAGACTGGACATATAGTAATTCATGGAGAAAACTTGAAACACAGAGCACCAAAGACTGTCAGTCAGTTCAAAATCACACTTTATTATCAAGTATTAAAAGCATCTATGCACACTGGACATTAAACAATTTGCTTTACTCATTTCATGGCGTCTTCTGCATGGACTATAGTAACAGCTTGCGATAACAGTATATGTGTAGCACAAAGGGACTTGCTGGCCGGTAAGTGTTCCGATAATCTTATTGTTTGGAGTGAACATATAATTTTTAGGAGCAAACTTCAACATATATTGCCAAGTCTGTTCATTCTTCACCTTAAAGTTTGTTTCTCTGCAATGTGACAAGCAAAATGTCATGTCTTTCAGCCTCTTCATGGTGTCGGTGGTATAGTAAGTTATTAATTGAATGCACCATACATTTGGATAATCTTTAATCTACTGCAAGCCACATGTAAAAAAATCTGTCAGATAAGCACAGTATCTAAACTGTGCAAAAGCTTATTAGTCATTATTATACTGCCTGTTAGTCTCACCGTGTTAGAAGTAGAGCCTGGAGCTATATTTATGCTTATTATCTATTTCATCCCTAAATCCTTTGCAAATGTATGTTTTTCTGATCCTTTCCCCTGCCCCATCACATTTCTTGCTTCATCTCCCCCTTTACTGTGACCTTATCAAGCCTTTCAAAAACCAGCAAGCAATTCATTTGAGTCTTGTTACTATGATTTGCTAGATTTGACACCAGCAGATCATATTAGGTTACCAAGAATGCATATAGTTGACTAAGATTGCATGTAGGAATTAATTTAGGTTTGTAAGAAATGCTAGAACCAAGTGGATTATAATGCAGATTCTTTTCGATTAAAAAAAATACTGTTACTGTCACCTAATGCATATAAATGATAGTTATCACTTAAAGCACATACTGTATGTGTTCATAGAGATACTGTCATCATCATTGTAAATTTTTTTATAAAGTAGCATAGTTTGGGAGGAAAAACTGATGTACAGTTTATTAAAAATCTACAGAAACATATTCCCTTGCTTGTGGAAGTATATTTTCTGGTACCCATCTCTCAACAGCAGTTATGTCTTTCTTAATGGCTATATTATATGCCATATTTATAAAGCTGTGCAAAATAGAATATAAACATGTGTAGTTTGCTTTATTCTATCTTTTTTGGTTCCTGTTTGTTGATCTATATTTGGAATAATGAGGGCTAGCAATACTGAAGGTCTGTCCCAGTGCATAGTCTGCCATATGTAATCCTTTTTTGCTGCCATGAGATAAGATAAAAGAGGCATTTTTATGGAACAATGGAGTGCTGTCTGTTGGAAGATTTACACTTGTTGAGGAGAAGCCCTTGTGAACAGACTTCTTGATGTGTACCCGGTCTGAGACCGAAGAGTACGTGCGGTTTCATTTGAATTGTGTACCAGTGCACAGTCTGCCATATGTATGCAAATTTTGAACAAAAGTTACAAACTGCTTACCTCTGTGGCAGTTATTAGCAAATTGCTACTTTAGAGTCTGGTGTTGGAGCACAAGAGCAACAAGTTACAACACTGCATTCAATTGACAATCTTGAAAGGAGTCTCTTGCTCACTGAGCAGGACCTAGCGGGGTCACATAGTTTGGAGGGAACAGAACAGCAGCAGGATGGTGACATTTAGAAAATCTAAAACATTGGGCTGATTTTTCCTTGGGGTACAATCTATATAGTAGTGATGGATGCCCCTCAATGGAAGGGGGTCCACTATGCTAGAGTTTGTAGGAGTGTTTAAACTAGACAAGGGGGTGAGTGAGCTAGAATATTATGGAGAAGCTAAAATAGACTGGGCAGTGGGATTAGTAAGGGGTAGTGCCGTCCATTCTTTTGGCTTTGAATTAATAGTAACTTTACATGCAATTCTTCATTAAATAATGTAAATATCCAAGGAAAAAGTAGTAACCTCCGCTGTAAGTTGGCAAATGCATGCAAATTAGTCAGGTACAATGGGAGAGCTAGAGTTAATTGCATGCCCTAAAAACTATGACATAATTGATATAGTTACATAGTTAAATCAGGTTGAAAAAAAGACAGTCCATCAAGTTCACCCCCTTCTAATGAAAACTCAGCATCCATACACACACCCCTCCATACCATCACATAAATTATATATACATATCTATACTAACTATTGATTTTAGTATCACAATGGCCTATTATGTTTGCCAAGAAATCATCCAAGCCACTCTTAAAGGCATTAACAGAATCAGTCATCACCCGGCAGTGCATTCCACAACCTCACTGTCCTCACTGTGAAGAACCACCTACATTGCTTCAAAGGAAAGTTCTTTTCTTCTAGTCTGAAGGGGTGGCCTCTGGTGCGGTGATCCTCTTTATGGGTAAAAAGGTCCCCTGCTATTTGTCTTTAATGTCCTCTAATGTACTTGAAAAGTGTAATCATGTCCCCTCGCTGAGATCTGTTGAGATGAAACATGTGACTGGGTTGTCTGTTAAAATGGCTATACCCTTTTATGTGAAACCTGAATTAAAGCCATACAAGAAATAGGCATGGATGGCACTCAGGAGGGTGTGGAATGCCATTGGGTTGAGATTTTAACTAGACAAAAATCTACAAAGAAAATAAATTTTGGTGTATACTACAAACCATCTTGAATAAGTGACAAGCACTACTATTACTCATGGAGACTGCTTCACAACCAAGTCAAGTTATTATTATGGTTGACTTCAATTATCCAGACATTGACTGGGGTAATGGAGTTGCCAAGACATAAAAAACAAAAAGCGTTGTAAATATGCTTGACAGCTTTTGATTTCAGCTAGTTCAAGAACCTTCTAGGAATCACTCTCTTTTGAACCTGGTAATCACTAGTAATACTGAAATAATCTTTTAACATTTGTGTGGGTGAGCATTTAGGGAATAATGATCATAACATGGTCTCCTTTGAGATTATGTTGCAAAAACATCTTTATAAGGGAGTAACTAAAAAAACTAAACTTTAGAAAAATGGGATGTCTTTAAAATGCTGCTTAATAAATATACATCTCAGTATTTTTAGTATCCGACAAGCTAAAATTCATATGCAAAGGTTATTGCACTAAGGAGTAAAATTAACCCAAAAATATATTTTTTTAAATATGTAAATAGTGAAAAAAATGAAGCAGGGTGGGATGATACTCTTGCTGTGAGGGGACGTCTGATCGTTTCATCTGTCTACACAAATGAGGGACCAAGTAATGAAGGTTTTCTTCAAAATAGTCCCAATTCTAATACAAATAATGATGCATGGCTCACAAACAAGGAAATTACAAAACATGTTAAGATAAACAAATGTCCTGGACAGGTTTTCATCACGGTACTAAGCAAGCTCTGTGATTGCCAAACCTCTTTTACTTAATTTTTCAGGATTCATTGAGGTCTAGCATGGTACCGAATGGCTAATTGCTAATGTGGTGTCGCTATTCAAAAAGGGTTCCTGTTCTCAGCCTCAAGACTATAGACTGGTTAATCTGACATCAGTGGTAGGAAAGCTTTTCAAATGAGTACTAAGAGATGCTTGACTTCAATGCAAATCATAATACTATGAGATTGTGCCAGCATGGTTTTATGCATAAGTGATCTTGTCAAACAAATTGAATTGCCTTTTATGAGGAGGTGGGCAGGAACCTTGACTCTGCAATGGAAGTGGATGTAATCTACTGTACTTGGACTTTGCTAAAGATTTTGATACAATACCCCACAGAAGATTACTGGTTAAATTAAGGAATGTTGGTCTGGAACATAGTATTTGTACTCAGGCCTGGATTTGTGGCAAGGCCACACAGGCCCATGCCTAGGGTGGTAAATTTTTCAGGGTGGCATGTCACCCAGCCGCAATATGGGGTGCACTGGGGATG